>JAPZDY010000013.1:1681889-1694710 GCA_029783645.1 Ctenochaetus hawaiiensis | reverse complement strand
TAGAAAAGTTGCCGCGAATTCAGGCATTTTAGGCCGCAACAATCTTGAAAAACGCCCGCGAAATCCTGGAGGGACTGGTTACCGCTGTCAGTACTGACACTGGGAGTCCTGCTGGACTGCAGCTGATGAGTTTTACTGCGTTTCCTTTCCAGCTCCATCATCAACATTCCCGGTGAGTCCACCCTGAGGCGGGACTTCCTGCGCCTCCAGCTGGCCAATAAGGAGCGTTCGGAGCTGATCCGCCGCCAGCAGCTCGAGCAGCAGCAGAACGAGGAGCACAAGCGCCAACTGCTGGCCGAGAGACAGAAACGCATCGAGGAGCAGAAGGAGCAGAGGCGACGGCTGGAGGAGGTAGATGTCAGATCTTTAGTTTGTCCATCTGAGACACCAAGTGTGTGTTTTTAACACTCTGAGCCCGTCAGGTACAACATGAAGTACACAGTCAACACACACAGGTGAAGCAGGAGACTTTACAGGTGTTTTATCGACCTTGAAATGAAACTACAGACTGTGAAGATGCAGAATTTCCATCAGTTTGCAGACAGGAACCCATCAGCTGCAGCTCTTCATCTGATCAGCTCAGTGTGGTTCATTCATTTCAGCTAATATTTAAAACTCATCACTTGATTTGAACTAAAATATGCAGCACAAATGTTTTCTGTGAGTGATGAAACACAGAAGTGACAGAAAGGCTGAAAACTGGAGGCTTATTGAAGAGTTTTTTCCTCAGAGTCACTTGCACGACTGCATGTTGACACTTAGAGCTTGTGGTGAAAGTGCAGATAATCGAGGTCTGAACATCTGAAAACATCTGAAAGCAGGAACGTGTGACATGAAACAGCAAACTCTGTGAGGACGACTGGAGACCTGAGTATCTTCAGAGCACTTGGATTAAAAACTGCGTCCACCAGGTGAGGCTGAATCTTCCCGACAAACACCAGAGAAATGCTCCTTGGGAACTTCCTGTTTGGCACTGATAAACCGAACATGCTGAACATCTTGCAGACGTGTTCTGCTAAGTGTTCAGAAGGTGCAAACAAGCGACGCGCAGCATGCATGTGAGCTGCATGTGAAGGTCATCAGCAGGTTCACCTACACTTCCTGCTTCAGGCTGTGTGAGAGATGCATTAAAATCCATTAGAAGATTTTTAGAGAAGACAAAGAGAGTGAACAAACTTGTTGGAGCTGCAGAGTTAACACCTCGGCGTCACATGCAGACTGACTGCTGCCTGTTTTTAGCCCTGAGCTGTTTTCACCTTTGAAAAACATCTCAGCTTTGATTATAAAACGAGTCGGTTTCCATGAAAAAAAGCCACCACACCTGTGATGTTAGCACTTATCCAAATGCCAGGGAAACACACCTGACGTGCACACACACACACACACACACACTGTAAAACCTTTGTGTAAAACCTTCTCCGCCCACAGCAACAGCGCCGGGAGCGAGAGCTGAGGAAGCAGCAGGAGCGAGAGCAGAGGAGGAGGTACGAAGAGATGGAGCAGCTCCGCCGGGAGGAGGAGAGGAGGCACGCCGAGAGAGAGCAGGTGAGAAAAACACCTGACGCACAGACGTGACATCACAGGTGTCATCCAGAGGGGCGGGGCCTCCTCACTCATCAAAACTCACTGCTGGAGTCATGTGACGTCTCTCCTCCTGTCAGAAAGAAAATGAGTTCGTGGTTATTTGATCGATCGTCAGACAGACAGAATTCGTTCTTAACTTTTTTCTGTTTTAGCTGTTTTTATTATAAATGATCAGACAGTTTTTTTCTCTTCTGGCCCTTCAAAGAGTTTTCAAATAAATCACATCAAGACAGAAGAAACAAACAAGAATTCATCCATAAGCACGTGACAGTTTTACAGTTTTAAAATGCAGCTTTCAGCCCCTTTGAGGCCTTTTTTCTAAGATCAGGATCGAGCAAAATATCTATTAAAACATGAGTTCGGGTTTTTAAATTGCTGCACAATCCTGTGTTTTGTTATTTCAAAAGAAAAAGGATTAAAAAAGAGGAAGATGTGGAATGTCCCACATTTCCAGAGTTACAGAGTAACAGAGGAGACAAACGGCTGCAGGACTGATGGTTAGCTTCTCCTGCAGTGCGGCGCTCCCCGGCTCTCTGCTTTCAGACAGACATTTCTACCTTTTAAGCAGCTGATTTCATGCCGATCTTTAACCTCCCTCCTCCGACACTCAGCGTGTCTTCCTGTTTCACTAATTACCACCCTGCTGCTGCTCCCTTTTCATCTCTCCTCCTCTGTTCCTCACTAAATCCCTACTTTCACACCTCTTCAGTAAATCTACTTCTCTGTCCTCCTCTTCCTTTGTCTTCTATTTCCTGCTCTGCTGATGTCACTGGTTGCCTGGGCTCTGATTCGCTTCCTGCCTGCCTTGGTGCTCTCTGATTGGCTGCGTCTCTTGCCTTCGACTGGGTGCTGATTGGTTAGGAGTATATCCGTAGACAGCTGGAGGAGGAGCAGAGGCAGCTGGAGATCCTGCAGCAGCAGCTCCTGCAGGAGCAGGCCCTACTGCTGGTAACACACACACACACACACACACACACACACTGCCCACACCTGCACAAGCATGCGGTGTGTGTGTGTGACCTGATCACATGTGAACAGCCCTGAAAAAGTCAGATCACACTCGCTAAAGCAATTCAAGACACATGCGACTGCTTTGTGTGCAAAAAAACATCACGTCTTTCTGTGTTTAAAGAGCAAACCTGATGTTTGTAACCAGCAATGAGACGCACGACGACGAAACAAACAGTTCAACACACAGAGAGAATGAACTTATTGCACAAGAGATCAGCTGGATTTGTAAGACGGCTCAAACAATGAGGAATCTGTTCTGACAGCATTAAGCAAAGTGTCTTAAGCTTCCTCTGATGCAATAACTCACAAAACTCAGCATTTTTCAAAGGAAGTCTGGAGGCAACAACAACTAGAACGGACTGTGTTTGATTTGTAAAACTGAACGTTTACTGTCAGTAAAATGACTTCCCTCATAAATGTTCTTTGCAGGGTGAACTCAGTCGCAGCGGTGTGTCAAAGCAGCCGCTGCATGTTGGCAGGTTAAAGAGACACATTAGACTCACATAACCAGACCTGCTGGTCCACAGTGCTGTTTAATAAGGCTGACAGGCTGGTAGAGCAACAAACTAATGTGTTTTACTGGGACAGAAACATCTGGATGTATTACATTTAATGCCAAATTAGCAAGAATGCACTTATGATTAAGACTCTGCTGTCTGTTGTTTCACAAAGTTCATGAAGTTTCTTTTTTTCTTGACAACTCTGAAAATAGCTCGTTTTTTAAAAGGGAGTCTGGGAATATCAGTTAAATCTGTGACGAACGCTGGTTCCCCGCCAGTCTGTTTGTTATTTACACACATAAAATGTAACTTGGCGAGAGCAATCGATTATCCGTCAATACTGAGACCAGACAGAATCACACGTCAGCCTTTTTTTCCTCCAGAAAAAGTTAACAAACATGGAATCGATGAACACACACAGCGACGGGCGTGACAGTCGATGGCCGACGCCGCACTTCAGCAGCATCGTTCATAACGATCCTGTCACTGACATCGAACCAGGCAGCAGCTCAACTCTATCCTCCCTGCTTTCAACACACACACACGCACACACACACACACACACACACACACTCATCAGCTGACGAGACGGCGTGAGAAAACATGCAGAGAGAGTCTGAATCGGAGCCTCCAGGCCGAGCGCTCGCTGACATTTGTCGAGTTTCTCTCCAGAATGAGAACTTGTGAAAACTTGACGCGACACTTAATCGAAACACACACACACACACACACACACACACACACACACACACACCACTTCCCTCCGAAGTAACAGATCAAACTGAGATCTGCAGCTGAACGCCAGTCAGAGTCTGATGATGATGGAACATGACGGAAGTTTCCTGTCAAACTGTTTTCTTTCTGTGTTTCCCTCAATAATTAAGATTCTACATCACTGAATCAGTAATCTGATTACTGAGCTGCCAACAGTCAAAGCACTTTGTCTCTCTGGTTAAGTTTGAGCATCTAATGAGGATTTAAAATCACATTTCAACCAAACACAGAAGACTTTTATCAGTGAATGAAAGTTATTTTTTGTTTGAAATTTTTAAAGTTCTGTCTGAAGGAAGAAGAGCGAAGCTAAAATGATCTGTTCTCTTTTCAGAAACAAACAAACCTCTTTCTTTATAAAATAATAAATTTAATGTAAATCTGCACACAAGTAAAGAATGACTCAGCTGCAAAACAGCTGCTGTGTTTCCTCTAAAGTGACACATGAATCAAAATCTTTGCACACATTTTGTTGAATAACGTTAATTTTTGTGACGATGATTCTTTTGATGTGAATCTTCTGATCGAGCAGATTGAAGATGAACAGATGAACTAAAATGTGCATCATCGTCGTGTCAAAGGTCAGCCATCTCTGTGTTTAAGTCCTTTCATGTCTCTGTCGTGTTTTTGCAGGAGTACAAGAGGAAGCAGATCGAGGAGCAGCGGCAGGCGGAGCGGCTGCAGAGGCAGCTGCAGCAGGAGCGAGCGTACCTGGTGTCGCTGCAGCAGCAGCAGCAGCAGGAGCCGCCGCGGCCGCCGCAGGACAAGAAGCAGCTGTACCACTACAAGGACCAGGCGCCCGGCAGCAACGACAAGCCCGCCTGGGCCAAAGAGGTGACCTGCAGACACACACACGCCATCTTTACAGCTCAGAGTCTTTGATTAAAAACACATTACTGAACAAAAAACTCATCTGTCAACTTATTTTCTTAAAACAAGTTTAAAAACTGCACTTTTTTTAACACATAGCAATTTGTTTCAGGAAATTTATTGAATAAAATTTTATTTCTGTGATCCAAGTGAAGTTATATTAAGAAGGTGACACTTTTCTAGAATATAATTGAGGCAAACTTGTGTCACACAGGCTCAAACAGACCTGAATAAACTCATTCACTGAGTTTTTTTGGAAATGATTCAGATTTAAGGCTCGTTTGTAGATATTAATGACCTGATCAGGTGGAAATTTCAAAATACTTGAATATAAAATTATAATATCGTTTATCATTTAAGCAGTTATTTACAAATTAACTTGCAACAAAACCTAAAAAACAAGAAACATAACAATAGAAAAGGGAATTTTAGTTCTTTCAGACTCAGGAAACTAAAGACGACAAAGATGGTAAAAGACTTTGATAAACAGAAATTATTTACAATAACTTTAGCAACTTTTTTCTTTTTTTATAAAGAAAACTCAGATTTAGTATTGAGTATGTGTGTCATGATGAACCAGTTTGATTTATGTGTGTGTGTGTGTTTTTTATTTGATCAGGCTGGAAACGCACACACACTCACACTCTGCTAACACGTACATGTGTGTGCACACACACTCAGGTGCAAACAAATCAGGCTCCGCCCACAGAACCGCACACTCGGACACAAACAGCTGTGCAGCTGCAGCGACGCAGACGAGTCGGCTGCAAAGTTCTCGTCTTCATTCATAAGAAACACAAACACACTCTGACTGGTTGGATTCTGAGGCTCGTTCAGGAGCTCGAGGTTCACGATGCGTTCGCTGTCTGTGCAGTTTTCTTCCCTGCAGGTGTCACATGGCTGCTGAAACAGTTTCATCGCTAATGAAGCGTCACATGACCTTTTTCTTTTCAGGTGCAACGAGGAGTCGAAAAATGCTGTGAAATTCATTTTGTGTGTCTGATGTTTAACTGAAATGTAGAAGTTTTTTTCCAAAATGGTTTAAATCTTTGTCATTAAGGCTTTTGCTCATCAATAGTTAAATATCAGAGAACAGAAAAAGTCTCTCATGATAAATTATGATGGTCAAATAAACTTTATTTACGTTTCTGGTTCTTAAGATTTGCAAAACATTTTGGAATGAAACTCCTGCGTTTTTTTCATACTTTGCGTCACAAATCCTCGTGCAGTCATGGAGGTTTTACTAAACTTGACAACAAAATACCTTAAAAGAAGTTGTTTGGCTGTAAATATCAACTTTGACTGCTTATTGTTGAACTGAATTTAAAAGCACAAGTCTAATTTTCTGCTGCAGAGAAAAAATTGTTACCAGTATGTGACTTTTGGTTTTTTTTTTACCAAACAGAAAAGACATTCAGAGCAGCCGAGCAGCTAAATCTGCAGTTGCACTCTTTGTTCAGGTCAACAAATATCATCTTGTGAAATGTCAACCTCACTGTGCACTGAAGGCGACTTGTTTTCCACCGAAAGGTCGAACAAGTCTCTCGGAAATTTATGCACAGGACTCGAAAAACAGACTCAGTTTTATGTCTTTATTTTTATTTTAAGATTTAATTATGATTTGTGATCTGAATATAGTTGTTGATGCAGAAACAAACACCGATTACATTTGGCTGCAGCACTGTTAGCTAGCATGCTAACTAGAACTTCTAACAGGAAGTTAGCTTCATTATCTGTCAGATTTTGTAGTTTTTCGCTCAAAACAGACAAAAATGAATTATATAATTCAATAAGCTTCTTTGTCAGCAGGTTATTGAACCTCCAATATGGCTGCCAGAGGATGTGTGACGTCACTGTAACACCTGTCTGGTTGTGTTTGTCTGCTCTCTTGTGAACACTCACCTTGCTCCTCAGGTGATGCGTCGCGCTCAGAGCAACTCGCCTCGTGTTCCTCCTAAGAAGTATCACTCCTTCAGGGAGCGCCGCGACGTCAACCTGGACAACCTGCTCTTGCTGCCCGGTTACAAACCTCACCGCTCCCGCCCTCCTTCCTACCCTGCACATGTCAGTCCTTCCCGGGATCACCTCCACGTCCCGAGGATCCGTGTCACCTGTGTCCCCGACCCCGCCCCCAAAGCCTCTCAGCCGGTGATGCGCCGGCGAAGCCCCGGCAGGAGCCCCGACTCGAGGGGCCGGAGCCCCGGTCGCCGGGTCAGTCGGAGGATGAGCAGCATCTTCGCTCCTCATCCTCTTCATCCTCTGTCCGATCCTGCAGCCTGTGCAGCCTGACTCTCTCTCTCTGGCTGAAGGAATCGTTTCCTTTAAACCCTCTTAACATTTCCATTTCCCGAACCAGACGAACTCACACGCTTTGACTCCGGGCTGCTGGCTGGCTCTCCTCGTCCCGCCGTCTCACTTCTTCTCACAGGGATCTTTTTGATTCATTTCCTCTTTGATCGGTGCTGCTGACGCCTTCAACCAGTTTCTCTCCTGAACTGACATGAACTCCCACTTCTCCAGTTATAACATCGAATCATCAGGCATCTTCTTCCTCTTACCTGTAGCTCTGTTCATCAGTCCAGATGTTTTGGTGAGTTGCAGAGTTCTGGAGAAACATCTGCCTTCTCTCCAGTATACGTCAACTAGATGGTGCAGGAATCATGACCCGGTTACTGCAGATAACCTGCAGACCCTGAAGTGAGCAGTTTCACGCAGGAATCACTTCCTGTTAGTCGAATCACTGCAGAGGAAAGAAAAGATGTGAGACAACTGAGACTAATCACATAAACAGAACAACAACTTTTATCTTCCTTTGCCCTTGAATCTTCTCTGGATCGTCCTGATGTTTCACAGGTTGCTGACTCTGTCTGGACGCTGATCTGCAGGGTTTTCGGATCCTTTCACCGCAGTGGCTCCCAATCTGTTGGTTTAACTGCCAGGATTATTGCACAAATTAAGCAGCAACAGTTGTTTCTTGTAAAGTTAACAATATTTACTTAATGTGGACTTTTATTTACGATGAATGTGAACAGAAGTCGTTTCGATCCTGATTCAGCTGAAACAAACATGTTGGGAGCTGCTGTTTGCATGTTGTGGTGTAAGTGGATCAAATATCTAATCTGTATTAACTTCTCTCTCGAACATCAGATTAATCTGACAGGCTGATTAATCCTGACACTTCATGGGATTCTCTGGAATTCCGGGTTCTTGGTTTCACCTCCCGTTTCCTTTTCCTTTCTTTCCTTGTGATGTATTTGTTCTTACCAGGTTGTTGAATGTGTGTAACCTTTTTACCTCTGAACCTCTCGCTGAGTTTAAATTCCTTCGTTTGGTCGCAGAGACGTCGGGTTAAATAACACGAGTGTGTGTTTTTTTCTGACTGCAGAGAACGCAGGTCAAAGCTCCACATTTGAACTCTGCCGGTTTTCTTATCACCATGAATTAAGGCCATAAGCACACACTCACATGTGAACGCCCCTCCCCGGTGTGCAGCACACACACATTTAGGGCAGATCTCCAGGTCTGCCCTCTGGTGGCAGCTGGTGGACTGATGTAGGGCAGCTGCAGCTATATCAGTCCGTCTCCCTCCGGACACACACACACACTTAGAAACACACAGTGTGTGCAGATAGGTCTACCCTCACCTCAGCCTCCCAGGATTCCCTCCCAGCTGCAGAGGAGGAGATGTTTCCACCGCAGACACAATGTTCCAGTCTAAAAACAGACGACCGGCGTTTAGAAAAGAACTGCAGGCGTAGAAGAACAAAACATCTGTGAGAGCAGATGATTCCTGCAGTGAAGCTCCGCTCTGTCAGACTGAAATGTGCTGCTTCAGTACATGAGAGTCTGACCCGACTAAGGAGCTTCAACACATGAAACCACGGAGAGAAGCTCAAACAGAGAACTCTGAATAAAAATTCCTTTCAGTTTTAGTATTTTTACCACCTGAAGTTATCAGATACTTAGTGTTGCTGTTAAGTGCATAGAGTCAAAGTCAGCAATATAAAACCACAACGAATAAGCGTCAGATGTTTTGGTTAAAAAAGCTGCTTTTGTTTAGGAAGTGATTTGTTGTAGCAAAGCTTTTATATAAAACTTTTGTCTGCTATAATCATAAATTGTAAGATTTAACACACTTCATTAAGCTAAAAGGCTCTGGAAACAAAAATTATACACAACTCAGATGCTAAAAAATACTTTTAATTTTTTTCTCCTGAACTTATAATAATAATTAATTCCGCAGAGTAGCTACAGTAGTTATAAACTTCGAATGATGAAATCAAATCATCTACATAATCTTTCCTAGAGTAAAAAGCAGAATGGAGTAATTGGGATTCAGTTTTAAATCTTATTAAAACTGTATTCAATTTTGAACAAAAATAAAGTTCTCTGATTTAATGGATGAGTAATGGAGAAGAACAAATTACTTGTGCAGGAATTTACAAAATAAACAGGAAACGACAAAAATAAAAACCAAAACATTTTCACATCTGTCTCATCCATCATGATGAACAAACCTGGAGAGGATGGATGTTAAACTCTCTGTTCGCTCCAAACAAACTGTCATCTCATGCAAACTGAAGCCAAAAGTCACATGACAGCTGAGCTTCAACATCAGGAGTGACATCTGGTAACCAACATCTGGATCAACTGTTGCTTCGTCACACAACACACAACTCAAACCAGGGCAGATGAAGTTAAACTCATTCACACACACACTTCACTGCATGCTGAGTGACTGTTGTGTGTGTGTGTGTGTCAGGTGGAGGAGCATTATAAGATGAACAGACAGACTTCTCCTGCATTGCAGCATAAAGTCTCCAACCGGATCTCGGACCCGTCGCTGCCGCCTCGCTCCGAGTCTTTCAGCAGCGGAGGCATCCAGCAGGCTCGGACCCCGCCGATGCACCGCTCCGTCGAACCACAGGTGTGTGTGTTTGTGTGTGTTTGTGTGTCCCACATCTGTGTGTGTGTGTGTGTGTGAGCATGTTGCACAAGCTCAGATCCCTCAGGGTGCAATCACACTTTGAAGTTTGGTGTCTTCGGGCTGTTTGACAGTAGAAAAGATGAGTTTGTCGCACTTATTAGAAATTTGACCTTCAACCTGAGGCAGCTTTGACAGTGAGGTGGAACATGTGACCAGCAGGTGGCGTTGTGTCGACAGTAACGTGGCAGTAAAGATGGAGCTGATCCTGAAGGCGAATCTCCACCAAGGCTTTCTGATCCTGCTTGTTTTTTAGGACATAAACTCAAGACGGGGGGGATCCTTGGAGCTCAGCTCAGCTTCTTTGCAGATGATGTAACTCTGTTTGCTTGTAATGCTGTTTTAAAACAGTAGAGGGCCCTCTTTAGTATGAGGACACATTTCTAACCCAAGTGAAGGGTTTAGAGTTTCCTTGGGAGCGACTGCAATGAGGGTTGGATGAAGTAGAAAATTTCTGAGTCAGGATGAAGCAGTGCAGGTGAGGATGCAGGTGTGAAGATGAAACTGAGAACGAAGGTCAAGCTTCAGATTTACCTTTCAAAATAAACTCCATCATCAGGGCGAATGTCAGACCTACCTGATAGTGATGCAGTGAAGGGAGGGTGAGACTGTGCAGGGTGGAAGTGTTTTAGTGTTTCATCAGAACCTCCTGTGGAAACTTCTCTCCTGCAGATGTTTAAAACAGTCAGTAGGTCATGAAGAAACTGCTGGAAATGATCTTGAGGGCACAGACTCGTATTTTCAGGCTTGTTAGAGAAAATGTTGTCGTCAGCAGGACAAAGTGACTGAAGCAAAGGAGCAAACAGTCCAGTTTTTTAACAGGACAGTGAACGCACCCTGAGGCTCCTCATCTCTTCCTCCTCTGCATCATTTCCCTCCTCCGACTTGCATCCCTCATCCTGATCACGTTGTGTGAATCCGAAACCTGATCCTGCTTTTCCTCCTCAACCCTGCCTGTTTCCTGCCTGTGTGTGTGTGTGTGTGTGTCCAGATGGCCCACCTGGTGCAGGTGAAGAGTCACGGTCTGTCAGGCTCCCAGTCCCTGTACGACCCCCACGGCGTGTCCTCCTCCTCCTCGGCGTCGCCCTCCCCCTCCCGGCCTCCCATGCCCCGGCAGAACTCCGACCCCACCTCCGACACCCCTCCTCCCCCGCCCCTCTCCCGCCTGGCGCCCCCCCTCGACAAGTTGGACCGCAGCTCGTGGCTGCGGCAGGACGACGACATGCCGCCCAAGGTGTCTGCATGCCACGACCCGTGTTCAAGTCCGTGTGTGTGTTTTAAGTCTGTGTGTGTGTGTGTTAACTCTTGTGGCTGGAAGCTTTTCTTTGTCTCAGTTCTGTTTTTATTTTGAAGTGAAGTGAAGTTTGTTCTGTGTGTCTGCTGGTTTTTTCTCTTGACAGCTGAAGTTTCTGTCGTATTATTGTTTAAAAACAGATGATGTGCTGTTATCTGATCGTACTGATTTTAAACTCAAAGGCCACTGACTACAACTGAAACAAATTAATTTAAAAAAACACCACAAATTTGGACCAAACTGATGTATTTGTACCAAAAATGACGTCTTCTTAAAGGGAAATTTAGTTTAGAAGTTGCATGTTAATCTTGAGGTAAGAGAAAAGTCAAAATAATTCCAAGTTTCAGTATCAGTAAAAAAAATTACACTAGCCAATGTGTAACATAAGGATTCTGTCATTGCTAGCATGCTAACCAGCTAGCCCCGCCCCGCCTGTCTCACATCATCGTAAAACACACTTTGTTCAAACTCGACAAACACAAAAAGAAAATAAAAATCACTAAAAACCATCTTCATTCCAACAACCACTGGCTCAGGTTTGATCAAAGTAAACCCTCGTTCATGGAGTCAGACGTATGAAATGATCAAACCTGTGCAGGAGAGTCTGATGTGGAAACTCACAGGAGGTTCTGAAGCAGAAGGTTCTTTGTTCTCCAGGTTCCTCAGAGGACCACCTCCATCTCTCCTGCTCTGGTCAGGAAGCACTCACCTGGAAACGGACCTGGCCTGGGACCTCGGGCTGGAGCTCACCTGATACGGGCCAGGTACACACACACACACACACACACACACAGACTTCAGCATGTTCAGGTGTAAAACCGAACATTTTGTTTTAACCTGCGATCAGTTTCACTCCACTTTTCTGTTATTTGTCCAATCAGTGAACTCCTTCTGAGTCATGTGACCTCTGTTGTTTCTGTTAGCTTAAAAAAACAACAAATCAAATACAAACAAACAAACAAAAACTTTTTTTTCAAAATACTGTTGTCGTCCTGCTTTTTTTACTTTATTTTTATTTTTGTAGTTTTTTTTTTTTTACAGCGGCAGAAATGATTCAGCTGATTTTTTTTTGTCATATTTTCATATTAGGTGTTCTTTAAATTACCCACACACACACACGCTGATGTAGCACACACACACACACTCTCAGCTCTGATGCAGAGTTGTGGAGAAGCAGCCGTTTTGTTTCTTCCATGAATGAGGCAGCGCTGTGTTTGTGTTGCCGTAGCAACCCCGACCTGCGGAGGACTGACGTTTCCATGGAGACGCCCCTGAAGAGGACGAGCAGCGGCAGCTCCTCCAGCTCCAGCACCCCGAGCTCGCAGGGAGGCTCCAACGAGCGAGGTGCGCACACACACACACACACACAGAGACACACACATGTTTGTGCTTCTACACTTATGAGGACCATCTCTTTAGATTTATTTAGCAAAATAAAAGATGTAGAATAATTCAATAAAACCTCAACTGAAACAAGCTTGAAACAATCAGATAGTTTTTTAATTTGCCCACAACTTCTGACAAATATCCCAAAATATTTCCTCTTTTAAAAAATGTCCCTAATTTTTAAATAAAATCTTTCACAGGTCCTTAATTTTCAGAAATGTCTTTAATTCTCTAAAAATGTGCTGAATTTCCAGAAATACTTACTTATTGAATCTTCCCATTTTCCAAAAACGTTCTCACCTCCAAAGAGCCTCTAAACGTCTGAAAAATTGTCCTCTCTCCTCGTGTGTGTGTGTGTGTGTGTGTGTTCAGCCAACTCAGCCATCAAGACCGAAGGCTCGACAGTTTCCTCCCACGAGAC
>JAPZDY010000013.1:1662057-1672439 GCA_029783645.1 Ctenochaetus hawaiiensis | reverse complement strand
AGGCTCAACGAGGCCAGGAAGATCTCCGTGGTCAACGTGAACCCGACCAACATCAGGCCGCACAGCGACACGCCCGAGATCCGCAAATACAAGAAACGCTTCAACTCCGAGATCCTGTGTGCGGCTCTGTGGGGTGAGACGCCTTCACACAACGACGCTCATCATGTGCTTTTAAACAGGAAGTAAGAAAACACGTGTGTGTGTGTGTGTGTGTGTGTGTGTGTGTGTGTGTGTGTGTGTGTGTGCAGGAGTGAATCTGCTGGTGGGGACGGAGAACGGCCTCATGCTGCTGGATCGAAGCGGCCAAGGCAAAGTTTACAACCTGATCAATCGCCGGCGCTTCCAGCAGATGGACGTCCTGGAGGGACTCAACGTCCTGGTCACCATCTCAGGTGGGTTTGCATCGCAGAACTCCGATGAGCCGGACAGGAAGCAGAAGGTCACGTGACTTTGGTCATGAAAGTGACGTCAGACGAGGCGCAAAATGAGGACATTCCTGGAGGAAAGTGCTGTGATTGGATGACACTGAGCCATTCAGCCGTTGTCACCGTATTTACAAAATAAAAGCATCTCCTCTCGCCTGTGACGGCGTGTTTTTCACTCGGCCTTCACACAGGAACCCTGAACTTCCTCTGCAGAAGACTGCGAGCAGCAGTTCAGCGTCCTCGCCGTCTTTGTTGCTCTCTTGTTTCTGCCTCTCTCTCATTGTTTGGTTGTCAGTGTTTCCCGTCTCCCTTGGTTACTGTTGTCTCCTCGCTGCTTCGGAGGGCAAATAAAAAACCAAAAAAGACACCAAACATGACGGAGATGTTTTTATTTCAGCTTTCATCTTTCAGACTCTGGAACTGAATGTGTTTCTGCCTTTAAAACAACGTTAATGATGATATTTGAATGTGTTAGTGATGACGGCTCTTTGCACTGATGCAATAATAAATCACACTGAAGCCGTAAATCACCTGTTACAGGTGAGCAGAATATCATTTCTCTGAACTGTTTCTTCTCCATCCAGGGAAGAAGAACAAGCTGCGTGTTTACTACCTGTCCTGGCTGAGGAACAGGATATTACACAACGACCCTGAGGTGGAGAAGAAGCAGGGTTGGATCACCGTCGGGGAGCTGGAGGGCTGCGTGCACTACAAAGTCGGTACGCAAACTCGCTCACGAGCATCATGAGGACACGCACCTGTTTGAACACCAACACTCAGAGACGAAAGAGCAAAACTATCATTTTCTTTTGGTTTTCTGTAGAAATTCTTTACACTGTTTGATTTGTTCGTCCACTAACTCAACAACATCAGCAGATCCTCACTCAAACAGAAAGAGCCAAAAAGGTCAAAAGGTTCAAATATGAATTCTTACTGAATTGTTGTTGTGTTGTCCTGCTCTCCTCCTGCAGTGAAATATGAGAGGATTAAGTTCTTGGTGATTGCTCTGAAGAACTCGGTGGAGATCTACGCCTGGGCGCCGAAACCGTACCACAAGTTCATGGCCTTCAAGGTAAAAAGTGTGAAAATGTGCTTGAAGGTGTTAAGAGTTCAGGAGAAACCGCTTCGTTGTTGGGAACATGTGAGCGGTGAACGAGCAGCACGGTGTTTGTTTATTTTTATACATTTATCCAAAATTAAAAGGACAAACAGATAAATAAACATAGGTTTCATTTTTTTTACTCTGGATTCGAAGAGATTCGAAGTTGATGGCAACAGGTTGGAGTTTTCTGGACACACTGGCAGATTTTTCCCTTTTTATTTAAGAAAATGAGACTTTCAGGACTCAAAAATCAACAAAACAGATTTACTGTCTTCACGAAGATTTTACAGATGAACTTTTTTTACTTTTACCAGCAAAACTTTAAGACTTTTACCTGAAACAAAGGGTTTTTAAATTGTGTTGTTGTTTCTTTAACCAGTGAAGAATTAGAGTCCATCTTCCGCAAAGTAAACGGAGACTGTGGATTCGACTTCATGTGTTTATAATCATGATTTTTTTAATCTCTTTTCGTTATTTTTGTGGTCGCAGTTCGTCATGAAGGATGTTTTTGGTTTCGAGCTGCAAACACTGATTCATTTTTCTTTGTCGACTGTTATTGATCCCTCTGTCTCTCTCTCTCTCTGTCAGTCGTTCACCGACCTGCAACATCGCCCCCAGCTGGTCGATCTGACGGTGGAGGAGGGACAGAGGTTAAAGGTCATCTACGGCTCCAGCGTCGGCTTCCATGTGATCGACGTGGACTCGGGGAACCCTTACGACATCTACATCCCCTCACATGTGAGTCTCTGCGTGTGTGTGTGTGTGTGTTTCATGCTGAAACTCTGAAAAGTGTGAACTGAGGGAGAGCAAATCTGAGCGAGTGAAAACATGAAATCATGAATGTGTGACCGAGTGCACAAAAGAACAAGTTAGAAAAAAATGAACTTATGAGTCATTGTTAAGTTAATGAATGAATGTATGAACGTGTAAGTGAGCAAGACAGCAAATGAGCAAATGATGAATGACTGAGTGAGCAAGCACTTTATTTTTTAAGTGAGTGAATAAATGAATGAATGAATGAATTATGGTATAAAGAGGCTTTTGGCCGAGGCAATGAATGAAGGGATGAACAAATAGTTGTGAAAATTGACTGCATTCATGACTGATTGACTTACTTAATGAATGAATGAGGTGTTAAGTGAATGAGTGAATGAGTAAAAATATGAATAGATAAGTGAAAAATGAAAAAGTTAGTAAAAGAATGAGTGAATGGATTACTAGGTGAGTAAATGGTCAAGAGAGTTGAGTGACTGAGAAACCCAGGAATGAGTGTGTTAAAATGGGAGTGAATGCATGAATGAGTGAGTGAAAAAGGGGATGGCTGAATAAATGAATTGAGTGAGTGAGTGAGTGAGTGAGTGAGGAGGCAGGCCGATGCATAAATTATTCAATGAATGAATAAATGATTAAATGAAAGGGTGAGTCAGTGGGTGGGTAAATGGCTGAGTGAATGAATAAATGACTGAGTGAATGGATGAGTGGATGAGTGAATGGATGAGTGGATGAGTGGGTGAATCAGCGTCCTCCTCTAACCCTGGTCTGCTTGCAGTAGAGATGGATGGGGGAAGGAGACGGTTACCGTGACAACCACATCACGTTGCTCGTGGCGACATGATTCACGCTGTGCTCATGTCTGTTGCCATGGCGATTGCGTGGCTGAGGAGCGGGAGACTTTATTGTTGCAGCAGTTTCTCCTCCTCTCAGGGTGGGGAGGGGGGGTTGGAGGGGGGAGGAGGTCCCGGCCGGGGGGGGGGGGGGGGTTGGTTGTGGGGTGTTGGCACAGACCGGCCCCCCCCCCCCCTCCAGCTGTAGGCTCACGACAGCTCCTAATCCACTGCCCCCCCCACCCCCTCCAACCCCCTCCCGTGTGTCGCCCCGGCAGATTCAGGGTCAGGTGACCCCGCACGCCATCGTGGTTCTGCCCAAGACGGACGGCATGGAGATGCTGCTGTGCTACGAGGACGAGGGCGTCTACGTCAACACCTACGGACGCATCACCAAAGACGTGGTGCTGCAGTGGGGCGAGATGCCCACCTCCGTCGGTACGTCAACCAATCAGCTCGCTTCTCCCTGACCCCTGACCTCTGACCTCTATAAGCGGTCTCAGCAGATCATCTTTTCACCCTCACTTTTATCTGCCACACCTCCTCCGTTCAGAGCAGCACTCCTCTCTCTCCTCCTGCTTTTTGCTTTCAGCCTTCAAACAGGAAGCCGACACCTCAGTCTCACCTGTTTCATTACCTGCTTAAAGAAATGCGTCAGTTTTTGGGAAGTTGAGCAGATGTTCAACTCGCTGAGGTCAAGTGATGAGAACAAACCGCGCAGAGCAAAACATCCTCCATGTGAAACTAACAGAACTGTGTCTTATAGAGCTGCAGCTCATGACTAAAGTCTAACAATCTGTCCAGTATTTTAACGATCAATCGGACTGTTTACAGGAAAATATATAAAAAAAAATCACAGTTTCTCAGAGCCAGACGTCTTCAAAATGCTTCTTTAGTGTAAAACAAACAGTCCAAATCCCACAGATTATAAATGACAGAGAACAGCAGCAGATCCTCACGTTCAAGAAGCTGGTTGATATTGTTCAAAGTTCTTCTCTGAAAATTACTGAGGTTAACAATCAATTATCAAAATAGAAAGTATCGATTAATCAGGTAATTGTTGAAATCCTTCACAATGTTGATAAAATCACTTGGTAAGAACCTGCTTTGCTCCATTAATGGTGCAGAATCAACAGGAGGAAATGTCAGTGATTACAGCTGAAGACTTGATATTTAAATTTAAAGATCTTTGAATGCAGTATCGTTCAATATTCTGCTTTTATCCTCGTTATCAAATAAGATAAGTAGTAATTTATTAGATATGCAATCAAGTGCTGTCTGCAGCTGCACCGGAGGCTTCGTTAGCTTAAATCCTCGTCATCAGGAAAATTCAAACTGTTTTATAAACAAACTGCATGGCGGCTCTTTGTGTCTCATCACTTCATAGGCGCCTCGACTGAGAAATGAAAACCCAAAAACTCTCTGTATCTCTTTAATGTCACGTGTTCAACATCCATCTGCTGCATGAGTTGACAGCTGACAGCTTTCCCTCCACCACCACCCCACCCCCACCCCCACCCCTCCACAGTCTTCATATAGACACACACACACTCCACATCTTTTCCTTTGGATGCTCCTTTACGTGTCGACAGTATATCTTTGTGTGTTTCTCTGTTCCTCGGGGGGAAATGCTGCTGTGTTGTTTGTCTGCTGTGTTCAGTTCTGTCTTCTTCTTCTGTTTAAACTTTGAAATTTATCCAACTCACTCTTGTTTTCATCCTTGATTGAGCGATAAAACGGCTCAAACCAAACAAGATATTTGTGGTTGAGCGGCCTGAAAGTGAGATCAAAGTTGTGCCTGAGATCAGAGCATCGAATGAATCCATTATTCATCAGCACGCTCAGTCAGGCCGCATGAGCAGGAAACTCGAGCACGTCAAGGATGGATCTTGGATCTTATGATCCGAGTCGATCAAAGCGTCCGTGTTTTTCCGTTCACTCTCTGATTCTCAGGTGTCAGTGTTCAGTATCCTGATTGATTAAACTTGTATGTTTGACTGCGTCTGCGTCCTGAAGCTCTGCCGGTTACTGTGTGTGTTTTATGTGTGGACATCATCTCCTGTTAACACGTTTGTGTGTGTGTTTTACTGTCAGACCAGAGTTTCTCACAGCCAAGCCCGACCTCAGCGCGCCCCCCCACACACACACACACACACCCAGACAAAGACATGAAACCTGCATCGTCGTCGTGTTTTGTTCAGCACGCTGAAGCTGCTGGTCGATCCACTTCCACAGCAGACACGAAACAAAAAACACCACAAAAACTGAAAAACACAGACAAAGGTGTGATCACCTGCTGGACTTCCTCTGATCTGCCTTCTGTACTGCTTTTAAATCACACAATTTAAAAGTTCAGTTCTCACCAGTCATACAGTGCCAAAACAAAATGGCCTCCACAAACAGATTTATTTCTGCGCAATCAAATGACTCGGTGCTTCACAAAGTTCTCTAAAAGCAGTTAGTTTTGTTTTATTTGGGCTCTTTTGGTTCTCTGAAGCTGTAATTTCTTTGTAAAGAATCAAACATTACCTGCTGCTGATGCTTCAGATTAAAAGTTTTCCTCCTGTGAAGCTCCAGAAGGATTTCACAGTGACGCAGTGAACAGAACGGCTGGCTGCACTGTGCAGCCTGATGCAGCTCACATGCAGCATCAGTCAGTCGCACTGAAATAATTCATTTAAGATAAATTCAGACATCAAAGCAGTGGACATCAGTGGAAACCCAGCCGGCGGCCCGTCACAGTCCCTTCTTACCTGTTGCTTCATCAGCTTCATCGCCGAGCGTCTTCTCACACGAAGAGCTCGGAGGTCGACTTCGTTCAGATCAATCAGAAACTGCTGCAATAATCTCCTCCCGGAGGTGAGGCAGGACGCCTCCATGTGTGACTGGCTTGGGTGTGAGACTGGTGCTGAGTCTTCTCCTGTCCAATCCCGCTCTGTGTGTGTGTGTGTTTGTGTGTGTGCGTCTGTGTGTGTGTGCGTGTGTGTGTGTGCCCTCTCCTCTCCCTGCAGCCTACATCCACTCCAACCAGATCATGGGCTGGGGAGAGAAGGCCATCGAGATCCGCTCCGTGGAGACGGGACACCTCGACGGAGTTTTCATGCACAAGCGAGCTCAGCGACTAAAGTTCCTGTCGGAGAGGAACGACAAGGTGGGTGTGAGGACGCCTGAACTTCTGTGTCCCTCAGTGTTTCTGTCGCTCGCTGTGAGAAAAAACAGCCATGCTGATGCTTTTAATTTGACAGAAAGTCTAGTTTTAAGTCAGGTTTGTTGTACTTTCTCAGTTTAAAAAGACAAATGTTGCATCCTGCTGGTTAAGTGAATGACACAAGTCACAAACGATAAAGATGTCGTCACAGCGACTCTACAACACTTGATTTATTGCATCTGCAAAACATCAGGATGTCTGAGAAAGAAAAAGCTGCACAGCTTGGTTCCCTCTTTAACACACACTCTGAAAAATGTGAACATATGTCATTTGGTAGCGACTCCGCTCAGAATGACGCTGTCTTCTCTGCTCGCCTCGTCCCTGCAGGTTTTCTTCGCCTCGGTTCGTTCTGGAGGCAGCAGTCAAGTCTTCTTCATGACCCTCAACAGAAGCTCCATGATGAACTGGTAACACCTCTCCTTCGACCCACAACCGTCCTCTTCCTCACTCTGAACATCGCCCGAAGTCAGGAGGATGGGATGACAGGATGACAGGAGCCAGTGTGTGTGTGTGTGTGTGTGTGTGTTTGTGGGGGAAAACAACGACCTGCTGAACGGACGACTGAGCAACTTGAGGACGAGTTGAACCACAGGAGTGCGTCCCCCATATAGACCCTCCAACTATAGGGGGCGCTACAGGCCTGCTGTGTGACCTGACACACTGACAGACGCCTCCGCCTTCCCTGTGGACAGTTTGATTGGGCTGATGGTTGTTCTTGACAGTTTTAATCTGGACTTTAAAGGACACTGACGTCGTGCCGAGTAGCCTTTGACCTCCCCATCGGACTGAAGGGGGAGCTGTAGAGCAGTTTTCTGTGTAGCACATTACTGATTTCTCACCGGGTGTTCACACTGCGAGCACGACTTGTCGCTTCTCTCTGCTCGTCGATGATGGTGCAGGTGTTTTGAATTCAATCGCAGCGAGTCCGTCGTTTTTTACTGGGCTGTGATGTAATGAGTCGACATCGCAGCCTCTCAAGGTAGCAACATCAGAAGAAGAAAACCTGAGCTCGTCATCGTCCAAAATAGTCGATGCAGCAGTATTTTATGCTCATGTGAAGCCTCTCGATGTAAAAGTGACTCTGGGTTGAGCCAAAATCACCTCACAGGCCACTCAGTTCATCCACACATGACTAAATAAAGTGAACAAATCGATAAAATCCAGCCAAATGCAAGCGAGAGTGGACTGACAGCATCACAGTACCGTTAACAGGATGCTCATGTGATGCACAGTTTTGTTGTTTGACGATCACTGTGAGAAGACGAGCGACGTCCTCTTTACAATGTGTCGATGTCAGATTGTTTTTGATAAAAGTTGTCAGTCATGAGACAAACATTGTGAAATCTTTGGTCCTCAATCTGCTGCTGAATCCCACATGCACAAACCATCTCATTCAAAGAGGACGTTCAATGACAGAAAACACAGGCTAGCTAAAATGCTACAGCTAAAAAAAAATTACATCAACATTACTTGAGATGGATGGAAGCTGATGAAAGGCCTCTGCTTGCATCTGTTTTTCTTTCAGTTATAGAATTATAAATTAAATAAGAAGAGATTCATCAATCAATCAATCAACAGGTATTTTACTTTCCGACACCAAAACTTTCTGACCACCTTCACATATTGTATTAAAATATGTGTTGATTTGTGTCTCCAGTGATTAAGATCCCATGGTTCTGTCCAGCTTCCTCTTCCTGTTTTCCCTCCTCTTGTTGCTTTGGATCTGATTAAAAAAAACAAAAAAAACAATAAATAACAAACCGACTGCATGAAGTTGGTTTGCTTTTCAAAGCAAGAGGGGAAACTGTGTGTGAAAACTGGAAAACAGAAGATGAAAGCAGAAGAAAATGCTGTTTTATTTCAGCTGTCAGTGCAAAAACTGTCCAGAGGTCCATCAATCAAGACCAGAGGGAACCCTGATGGAAGAAGACTGGGTCCCAAACCTACAAACCTCTGTGAAAACCTTTGATTGTGGTCGTGGTAGACTGTGACCAGTGTCATCTAGAAGACATATGCAGTCGCCTGCACAGGTGATGGTGACTGTTTGTTACCTTGCAACAGGTTTTCTTCATTATTTTTGTTGTTCCACTCATATGTGGATTGAAAACCCATTTTTGTTCCATCTGGTTTCTGCAAAATGCATTTTAATCCAGGTGTGTGAAGGAAGTTCAGCAGACTCATCCCGCACAGTGTCGAACGAACTTGTGATGTTTAAAAAACAATCTAATGTGGACGGATCTCATTTACTAACTTTTCTAAGTTAGCTGGTTACATGTGGACAATCGGTCTTTTCACACTCTGAGCTTCTTAATATCTTAAAAAATATTCTCATTGTCATCATCTAGACTCCATCTAAATAAGACTGAACCTCAGTGGACGTTTTCTAGACAACATCTTGTAGCAGAAACTCAGTGTCTTCTCTGCGCCGTCAGACGTGATGATGAATCGTGAATCATGCACGTCGTTTTACCTGATCATTGCTCTCTTTTTGCTGCTCACAGTGTGAACACTCGTCCTGAGCGCTGCTGCTGAAACACCTCCAATGTCTGATCCCACTTCGAAAAGAAAAATACTTCAAACAAGCAGTTAGTGTTATATTGACGATGCTGGCTTCAGCTGCTGTGGCTACTTTGTCCTGGAAGGGGAAGGAAGGTTGTAGATATTGTATTATTGCTGCTACAGCAACACAATAAGAAAATCTTCACATCATTTCTCACGAGGAGAACTCGGCGTAGAGTAGTTGCCAACTTCTGAAAGTTTCTACTTTTGCTGCCCTTTGTTCTCTCCACCTTTTTCTGTCCCTGCTGTTCTGTGTACACTGCACCTTTGTAAATACTCACTTTGATGTTGAGGACAGACTTCACAAAGAAGGTGAGAACACTGAGGAAAAAAAAGAAGTCTCGCTTTTTTGTCATACCTCTGTAAATCTGTCCGTTCCGTAGTTTCTCTCAGATGGGAGGTTTTTTTTAATCTGACCAACAGGCCGAGCGAAGACTTACACAGAAGTTTGGTTATCACTTCCAAGTTTACTCTTTTCCTCCATAGTCCGACACTGTTTTTTCAGTTGTGCATTTTGCATGGTGACATACACGTTTTACCCGTCGTCTCTTATTATGAATTGCAAGTTTTTAGGGAATCCACGGACTGGTCTGACTGCAGAAGACGGGCGGTGAGACTCTCATTTTTCACAAAACGCTGAGCTGCAAATTCAAAGTTTTAACTTGGTTCAAAACCTGAGTTTTTATTTAATGAGTAACAGTCAGACAAGCCAAGATTGTACACTGGATTATTATACATTTACCATTAAATGTGCATTTTTGTTTTGGGCTTTTTGTTGATGCTCATTCCCGGCTTATGCAGGACGGAGCTCAGCGTCACTCTGGACTGTTTTCTGTTTTTTGCGGGTTGATACCTCGACGATGGTCTCGATAAATGCTGATGTTTGTGGGATTGTTATCATACTGCAAGAAAGGAGAGTGGTCCATCTTTTACTTGATATTTCTTTCATTGTTTTTTGATCTTAGAGGGTGCGATAGGTGTATGCGATGCCGCTTTAAGGCCAGCTGAAGCCTTTTACATGTGCAGGATGTTAGCATTAATCAACACCCTGTGAATAAAGGTCAGGAGGCAGGGTCAGTTGGAGAAACCATAGATTAAAAGATATATATACTGTAAGAAATTTCGTTATGATGATATCTTGCTGATCATTTTAGAGAAAGACAAAAAAATAATGTTCACTTATTAAAGCTTAGTTGTCTTTCTACAGAATAGAGAGCATAGCTATAAGAATTTCTAAAAAAATACAATGTTTTTATTGTGGTATTATTTGTATTTGTATTTCAATTTTTGTACGTATCAAGACTGTGAACGTATGTACGGCTGTCAGCCTGTGAGTGTGTGTATGTGTGTGTTTGAGTGTGTAGGTGAGCAGGTGTGTGCACAGGTGTGTGACATGCATGTGAGTGTATGTTTTCACCTAGTCTGAATCACTGGAATCAGTCAAAAGACGACCTCAATCTGGTAACACACATCTGTGATGTTGG
>JAPZDY010000013.1:1612685-1636698 GCA_029783645.1 Ctenochaetus hawaiiensis | reverse complement strand
ATCACATGGTCACATAGTTTGAAGAAATTCGTTTTTAATTGTGTTTTCATGTTTCCCATGTTTGTGTGTGTGTGTGTCTCCTCACCCATGAGGATGAAGAGGACTCCTCCCACTCGCGCGCGGCGCAGCTTGACGGCGGACGTGTCGTTCTGCAGCCTGACGCAGGGCATCGACATGAGGACCAGCAGCATGGCGGGGAGGCCGAGCAGGCACGCGCAGATCATCAGAGCGCGAGACGTCTGGACGTAGGCTGAGAGAGAGAGAGACAGACAGACAGAGAGAGAAACAGAGAGAGAGACAGAGAGAGAGACAGACAGACAGAGAGAGAGACAGAGAGTTTGATAACTGAAGCTCTCAGCTTGCAGTCCTGAATCTGCAGCGGTGGAAGAAGTATTTATACTCTCTCTGCTGCGGTAAAAGTACAAATACCACGCTGTAAAAATACTCCGCTACAGGTGGAAAACCTTACTTAAGTAAAAGTACTCGGCTCTGGCTTCGTGTTCCTGCTGCAGATGTTGAAGCTGCAGCTCATTTAAACTCCTTCACATCCTCTTAGTTACTTTCATCCACAGTGAAGCTTCAGATTCTGCAGGATCAGCATCTGATGGAGCCCTGCTGTCCTCTGAGGACCACGTATCTCCAAAAAAGTTTCATGAGCTCAGAAAAACATAAAAAACTGTTTCCAGCTTTGGAACATTTTGCAGCTCATCAAAGAGGCTGTTTACGTCCTTTTTTATGTGAAGAACATCAACACATCTGGAGATACAGATGTGCCGCAACAACCAATCCACGTTGTTACCATAACCTGCATTTTTACAACCTGCAGTCACTTAATGACAGTAGTTAACGCCCCAGTCAGCCCTCCCCCCCTCCCTCACCTGGCAGGGCGAGGATCTGGTTCAGGGCCACGCAGTGATACAGCGCGGGGGAGATGACGCACTCGGCCCAGAGGCCCCGGGAGCCCAGCTCGTCCATGCGGACGCAGGTGGCCACCGTGTAGTCGCAGGTCCGGACCCAGTCGTTGGTGGCCGTGGCGACGATGATCCCGACCCAACCGGCGCTGCTGGCCGCGATGCCGGTGAGCTGCCTGCACATGTGCGCCATGGAGCCGCCGTGCGTCTTTACGCGCTTCAGTCCGACAAAAACAGCACTCTGTCTTAAAAATGTGGGATTTTAGAAACAGAATGAAGAATTCAAATGTAGTTTTTCTCTCTCTTTGATGATGTATAAATTAAAAAAGTCGTTTTTATCTTTCCAGACTAAAAAAAAGAATATTTGTTTTTACTCAGACCTCTGGAGAAGGACTCAAAGCGCAAAGAATTTTAAATAAAAAGTGAAAAGTTGAACTGTAGAACACTGAAATGTATCAGCAGTTTCATTAAATATGTTTTTCCAAAGGTGATTTAGATTCAAATCCTCTGTGAAATGAAGAAAGTGAAAAGTAATCCCGACTCGTCTGATCCGCAGAAAAATGCCCAGGATCAGATTTATCAGCGGGTGTGGCGAGAAACGGACCGTTCAGTCCAAACTTTGAGCCAATCAGAGCGCGTGTGAGATTCTAACCCAAACCAGATATGAGGACACAAACACACACACACAGACCTGAAAACACCGGAGAGGCAGCGGACACACACACACACCGACCCGGAGCATCTGAGACGAACTGTGGAAACGATCGGGACGGAACCTCACCACATGAATCCAGATCAGCTCATTTCAATAAAACACAAAGTTCTCCTCATCACTCACCTGTCTCACTGAGGCCCCCTGCTGGCGACTCCTCCTCCTCCTTCATGCGAAAACACCACTTCATTTCAAACAATAAGATAAAATCGACAGCTTTGATTAATTGTTCATTTATTAAATAATTTCAAGCAGGATACCATAAAAATGTGACGATGAAAGACACCAGTCTCTACCCTGATAGTGACTTTTTTTTAATCCACAGACATGTTTTTGTCCAGAATATAGTGATATAAAACATTAAACTTTCATTAATCACTTACAAAGTCTACGCATCATCATCATTATTATCATCATCATCATTATTATTATTTGTACACACACCGGTTATGTTAGCTACGGGATAGATTTGTCATCGACGTCACGTTCTAAAAAAACTAAATAGACAAATTTTATATATTAAATGTTCAAAATCCTTCATGAAATAGCTTCAAATTTACACTCTCCAGCGGCATGAAAAATGTACACAAAGTTACAAAAGCGGCCCCTGGTCTCCTGCTACAGTCAGAGGGCCGAACCGATGGAACCTCCTCTGCTCACCTCCTCTGCTCCCTCTAAGGCCACGCCTCCGTTTTTAATCTCATAAATTACCACAGATCTCTTTTTGTGACTTTTTTCTGTCATCCTTGGTGTCAGCTTTTGTTTTTTCCAAAACCACAAAGACAAACCCTCCTCCGTCTGTTTGAACACATCTTTATTGCCTGTTTTCCTTCCTTCCACATCTTCTCTCACTTTCTCTCTTTGTTGTTGTTTTTTTTCATTCGTTTAAATCCGTATCCATTCGTTTTTGGCTCTCATTGGTTTTTCAGCGAGTTGATGTGGGCGCAGATCTTCAGAGCCGGCCCCAGTTTGATGTTCATACTGGTCATCAGGTGGTCCTCGGTCAGCAGCAGCAGAGCCTGGCCGTCGATCTCCTGCAGCCGGAAAGCCTCGGCCACGTCGCTGCAGCCTGAAACACAAAGACCAGGACGCGGATGAGGAGGAGTTCAGGAGCAAAACATGAACTCAGCTTATGAAGTGCTGATTCTGCTGAAGGACAATCAGCAGTTTGAGGGAGGAACCTTCCAAAAAACACCTCATCTCCTTTAGTTTGCTTTCAATAATGTTCATAATTAAATCACCTTTGTGAAGTTGCAGATCTTTAAATGTGTAAATCTGCAAAGTTTCCTGGAGTTTCATTGAGTTTTGGTTTTACTCCAGATGTTTCACAGAGTTCAGACAAATCAAATATTTGTCCAAAATCACTGGTCACTGTTCACACTGTTAACTGCAACTGATCGAACCAGGTTTGTATGCACACACATAATGAACTAATGTACACATGTTGCTCTGGTAACGATGGAGCTGCATCATCTCGCTCTCCAAACTATTGGTCTTTCGGTGCAGAACTTCTCAAGAAAAGCTCAGCGATGGAGGAGACTGACACACGAGAACAACGTTACAAAGGTTACTGGTTTAGTTTTTATGTGTCACATCAGAAGAGACAAAAGACTGTTTGAAATTCAGTTTGAGCAGCTGAAGCGTCCAGACTGAGAAGATCGGATTCAAACCTCAGCATGAAGTTTGAATCCGATCTTTATTGTTCAGACTTTCAAAAACAATGTGGATTAAATGTGGACGTGCAAAAACAGTTTTTCTGGCAGTTTGAACGTGACATCAAAAGTTAAACATGTCACTTTTCTTAAACACGCGACAGGTGTGCAGGTGTGTGCAGGTGTGTTCAGGTGTGTGTTGGTGCGTTCAGGTGCATTCAGGTGCGTTCAGGTACATTCAGGTGTGTGCAGGTGGGTTCAGGTGTGTTCAGGTGCATTCAGGTGCATTCAGGTGTGTGCAGGTGTGTTCAGGTGTGTTCAGGTGCGTTCAGGTGCGTTCAGGTACCTGGCAGTGTGTGTATGAAGGCCGTCACTTCCTCCACTGTCCACTGGGAGGGGGCGGGTTTGAACGTGGTTGTGGGCGTGGAGGCGGTGGTCATGGCGGGCGCAGACGCCCTCCTCGCCCTCCGTGCCGCTCGGCGCTCCATCCTGGCCGTCATGGCGACAGCGGGATCCTCCTCCCCGCCATCATCGTCCTCCTCGCCGCCGACTCCCTCCATGTCCTCCTCCTCCTCCTCCTCCGCGGCTGCCGCTCTCTCCTTTCCCTCCTTCTCTCGCCGACCGGCGCTCCAGATTTCACGAGGCTGTGAGGAAGTCACGGGAAAGTTCAACCTCCATCACTTTAACGCTTAAACCACTTAAACATGGCAGTTATGTTAAAAACATGTCAGGAAAGAAGCGTGGATGAAACCACCCGAGCAGTTTCAGAAGTTTCTTCAGATGTTTTACAGCTTCTGCTGAGTGTGAAACGAGGAGTTTTCTCTAACAGAAACCATCATGGCAGCTGAAGCCACCTCTGATCTGTGTGAAGGAAACTGCAAACTGTTTACAGCCCACGTTCAACACCTTCAACACCTCAGGGGTCAGAGGTCAGGGGTCAGCAGGTCACTTTAGGTTTGGCAGTTTAGCATGAAGGTGTTGACATGTTAGATGCTAAACTTCATCTGTAGAATCATCAGAAATGTCACATGCTAACACGTCAAATGCTAACAAGACTTCAGTTTCTGTCTGGTTTTCTGAAGCTTCTGGTTTGTGGATCAGCAGGAACGTGATGAACGGATGAATCTGCTCTCATCACTAAAAAATTAACATTTTACTATCTCGTGTTGAATTTAAGGTAAAATATGTAACATTTATGAATCTAAATGTCTAAAAACGATAATATTTTTGCTTCATGTTCTGTCATGATCACAGATTTTCATCAGCAATGGAGGCTGTTCAACAAGGAAGTAAACAAATCCCATGATCCCCTGCTACAACTGTTGTTTTCACTGTTTGATAGAGAGACCTCTAGTGGCAGAAATAACATATTGTGTGTTTGAATCATTTTTAAACTGTAACTTGACATCATTTTCAATGAACCTGCTCATTTTTCATGCAAAAACAACAGATTAGCCGTCGTTTCTCCCGCAGGTCGTCACAACTGAGCGACTCCTGCGGCTTCCTGTGGTTCCTCAGAGGAGGCTGGTTGGCTCCAACCGCAAGAGAGTAACTTGAACTCAACACAGTCTCTCAAATCTCAAGGATTCAGCCGCCTTGTGAGAGACGACTGATCATGAAAATGACTGAAACTGGAAATGAGTTTTGTCTCAGTGTTTGAAGCTTGTGGTGAGTTCAGTGTCCCTACCAGTCGCAGTAACAGAGGCTTCCCAGGAACAGACTCCGCCCTGTTCAGGGCTGGGCGGGGCCTCTCGGACCGGCTGCCTGCGCTCAGAGCCCGCAGACGCTTCGTCAGACGGACGTTGAACCTGCCAGAGACACAGAGAGGAGGAGGAGGAGCGTTTCCTCATTCTGCTGCTTTGATTCACACTCATGTCTGTTTTTTACACCTGTGTGTTTCTACGCTCGCCACATCCACCACATCCTGTCAACATGCAGCTCTGACTGCAACACCCCCGACACACTGCTGCCTCTCACATGCACGGCGTCTGAAGGTCACCCACCACAAACGCTGCTCTTTTGTCTTTTCGAGCCAATGAAATCAAGTCTCACCCTCGAGCACAGGAAGTGGAGCAGAAGCGTTTGGACCGCATGAAGTTGTGTGCGTGGCCTCTCTTCCCACAGAACTGGCAGTGCAGCACCGTCCGGTCCCTGTGGGCCGACCCTGTGTGGGAGACAAACACACTCACGGTCACCTGCCGTCTGTTTTCAGAGCCGTTACAGCTGCACGAGGCGTCCATCTCTTTCTAAAAATACACAAAGAAGAGCTGCAAATGTTTACGAGACGCCTGGTTCTTCAGGTGTTTAGTCTGAAGACGGTCGAACCAGTGAGAGCAGCTGGTCTGAACTTGTTGTTTTTGGCTTGGAAGCATCAGAAAAAGTGTCCTTTTCTGTCAGTAAACAAGCTGCAACCGACCATCGTTCTTTAAATTAAACTTCTGGTCTGTTAAATGTTAGAAAATAAGAATCGAACTGCAGGTTCACGCCTTCAGTTTTGTCTTAAACCTTAAAAAAATAAAATTTTTCTGTTGCATGATATGAAAAAGCAACAAATCGGCCCAATTAAAACATGAAAAACAGAAGAAGTTTTGTGTTTTTGCTTAAAAAATTGCTCCACTTATCGTTTGATTGATCAACAAATCAAAACATTTGCATCTTCTCACAGCACGACAAAGTCAAAACAACGCAGAATAAAATAACGCAGAATAATATTTCATAAAAAAACTACTAAAGAGCAAATGATTCCTGCAGAAATCTAAAAGATGATCAGTTTGCTGATTGATCTGTTGACGACGTGACAGAAAACTTGAAAGTTTTTGACCATTTTTTCCCGTCATTTATCTTTATTAAAGTAACTGTGTGATTCATTTCTGAAAATGAAAAAAGTCAGTGGTCAAGTTTAGGTCGTGTGTGTGTGTGTGTGTGTGTGTAGGTGTAAAATAAAAGCAACACTTCTCGGTAACGCTCGCTCGTAACCACCAGCGCTTCTCGAACGCTGGCGGTTGAAAGCTTCAGATCCACTCGTCACTTCGCTCCTGAGTGACGTGGAAACTCAAACGGCTCGTCTTCAGTCTTACTGCTGCCGCCGTCGTCCGTGTCTCCCGCCTCCTCCTGCTCCGAATCCGTGGAGCGATCGGCTTCCTTCATCGCCTCCGTCACAGGCAGCGCCGCCTTCCCATTGGTCCCGTTCACTTCCTGTGGTTTGGTCACCTGCTCTGGAACCAGCAGAGACGAGCGGTTCACCTGCACAGAGGTACTTTAATGAACATCTGCGGCTGTGAGGACGTTTCTGTCTCGATCAGCTGACGGTTTAACGAAGTGAGTGTTTTTTTGACTTTTTTTGCAGCTTCTGATATTTTCAGTGACTGTTCAGCGTCTGTTTGAAAGAAACAAACCATTTTCCTTCAAAGTTACAGATTCAGCTGAGCTCTTCTTCTGATCATTACATCGAAAAGAGAAACAGGCAAAAACAAGATAAACAGCAGAAGTAGTTTTCAAAATTTTTCCAGCGAATGTGAACTTTTAAAAAACTTTTACTTCGTGTCTTCAGCTGTCAGGGACACCTGGACAGATGTGAGGTCAGAGTTACCTTTGACCTTTGAGGTTTGTCTAAAATCTAATAACATGTAGACTAAAGAAATTAAACTCATAGACATTTATATAAAAATGTTTATAACTGTAATTTAGCTTTAAATTGCTAAACAAACACTGTTTTCTGTAACTTTTGGCTTCACAGACACGTCGATCGAACGCTTCGATTAATAAAAAAAATGAACTGAACATAAAGACTCTGATGTCGACTGAAACTGACTCTGGATCTGTTTTTATGAAGAAACTTGACACTTTTTTATGAAGCTCAACTTCTCACTTACAACTGTTTCTACTTGCAGCTGACAGGTGTGTGTGTGTGTGTGTGCGTGTGTGTTTGTGTGTGTGTGTGTGTGTGTGTGTGTGTGTGTGTGTGTGTGTGTGTGTGTGTGTGCGTACAGGAAACGGTTGGAGCCCTTCCTGGATGACAAATCCCTCCACCAGGTGAGTCAGAACCTGTCGCCCCTCAGGCCACGCCCTCGGCTCCCAGTGGCTGCTCAGCGATTGGTCGAGCCCCTCGGCCTCGTCCTCTGATTGGTCGAGGGGCTCCGTCTCGAACGTCTCGGGTTCGGTCTGCTGCGACTCGCCCGCGACCGCTTTGTCGACCTTCTCCGTGTCGTGCTGCGATAGGCTGAGGTCGGTCGGGTGGGCGGGCTGAGCGGGGAGGAGGGGGGGAGGGTTTTCTGCCGAGGGGGTGATGAAGGGTGAGGAGGGGGGAGACTGAGAGGAGAGGCTGGACAGAGCTGGGAGGAGCAGAGACAGAGACCAGGGTCAGAGGTCAGGGTCAGAGGTCAGAGGTCAAGGTCAGTGCCGCTCATCAGGAGACACTAACCCACAGAAAACTGTTTTTTATTTGCTGCAGTGACATTTTTAAGTCTTAAACTTTGTTTCAACGTTTAAACTTGAACTCTTTCTGCTGCAAAGGAGGAGATTTTTACTGAAATGTTTGCAGGAGTTTACAGAAAGAACAAAGCCTCTTTTTTATGTTTAATGTGAGAAAATACTGTGTTTGCAACATAAAGCAGCCGAGCAGCTTCATCACTAACACGACCTGATGGATCTGAAATGAACAAAGTCTCATTTTCTTTCCTCCTGTGACAGAAAAAGGAGGGATACTGTTTTTTTGTTCACATCAAAAATGCTGCAACATATTTTTCAAAATAAGACTCGAGACTCGAGAGATTTTTTTTAGAAATGTTCACATTTACAGACGTCAAAAGGTTTCAGGTCTCAGTTTAAAAGCCGCCCGTCAGGTTGAAATCATTATAAATGTAAAAGTTAACTGTGTTTTCAGAGGAAAGTCGTCAGTGGAGTCAGTGACATGAATGATCTGAGCTCAGGTGCTCTTGGAGGCGGGTCTACAGGTGTGTGCAGGTCTACAGGTGTGTGCAGGTCTACAGGTGTGTGTGCAGGTCTACAGGTGTGTGCAGGTCTACAGGTGTGTGCAGGTTTACAGGTATGTGCAGGTTTACAGGTATGTGCAGGTCTACAGGTGTGTGCAGGTCTACAGGTGTGTGTGCGGGTCTACAGGTGTGTGTGCGATCTACAGGTGTGTGTGCGATCTACAGGTGTGTGCGATCTACAGGTGTGTGTGCGGGTCTACAGGTGTGTGTGCGGGTCTACTGGTGTGTGTGCGGGTCTACAGGTGTGTGTGCGGGTCTACTGGTGTGTGCAGGTACCTGACTGGTTGTCGGACTGCGTCGACATGTTCTCGCAGAAATCCTCCTGGCTGACCGGCTGAGGGTCCCGGTGAGACTCCGGCAGCCTCTGACTCTGAGCAGAGACCTCCGGTACTGGACTCGGTACTGGTGCTGTAACTGGGGCTGAAACTGGGAGCTGGACTGGGAGCTGGACTGGAACTGGAGCTGAAACGAGACCCAGGATGGGTTTTGGCTCCACGCTGGGTTCTTTAGCTGTAACAGGCGTCGGGATCAGATCCTGGTTCTGGTACTGATGGAGGGTCGGACCCGTCAGGCTCTCAGTCTGCTCCATGGCGGTCTCTCCTTGCTCCTCCTCCTCCTCCTCCATCTTTTTCTCCTCCGCTCTCTCTGCCCTCTCTTTGTCGCTCTGACCTTCCTCTGTCACTTCCATTTGTTCTTCCTCTCTTTGACTCTCAGCTTCCTGTTCCTTCGGGCCGACGAGGCTTCCTTCCTTCTCGGCCGAAAGCCTCGGTTTCTCCTCCTTCGCTCGCTCTCTTTGGTCGTCCTTCTCCACCTTCAGGTCTTTGCCGCCCTCGTCTCTGGCTCCTGGTCTCGCTCCTCTTCCTCGGTCTTCGCTCTCCTTCGTCTCTCCTCTCAGAGTTTGTGTTTGAGCTGCAGTCTGACTCGGAGGAGACGCCGGACTCAGGAGAGACGGCGGCGAGGGCATCGGAGAGGCGGGTTTTGGCAACGTGGGGTTCAGAGGAAGAGGAAGCACGTCTTCGCTGCCTGAAGTCCTCTTTGATTGGCTGGACAGCTCCGGCGGCTCCACCACCGGAGGCGCCGGCTGCACGGCTGGGGAAAAGGCGCCAGGTTGCGGCTGGCGGCCTGAAGAGAGGGCGATGATCTGCAGCTGCCTCGCCGCGGAGGGCGAGCGCTCGAAATGGGAGGAGACAGACATGGGGTTGGTCGCAGGTAACGAGCCGAGCTGCGATTGGCCGGGCCCGAGCATGGGCGGAGTCAGCGGACAGCCCTTGAGTCCGGACGGCGGCCTGCTGATGGGAGAGGCGTGGCCGGCGGGGGCAGCAGCGATCGGTTGGAGGGTTGAGGTTTGCCTCGGCGGCGCCGCCCGGTGGCCGTTTGGAGAGTGAAGTCTGGGCCTCAGAGGGACGGCACGAACCGGAGAGTAGAGAGCTGCAGAGGAGACGGAAAAACATATTTCTGCTTTGAATTCTGGGATTTTCAAGAAAAACGAGTCAAAAACTCAAACGGCTGAAGTTCTGCTGAACGAGAGTCAAATGTTTCTCCAGAGTTTAAAGTTTATCATGACAAGAGCCGACTGATTCTTTAGTTTTTAAGCTTAAATTTTTATAAAAGAGTTGAAAAATATTCAAAGACGACACAAAACAGAACGAAGATCCTTTCTGTTGTTTAAATGTCACAAACTGAGCAGAACTTTGTACAGAAGCTTCATCACCTCATGCAAATAGATTTTCTCAGAAATAACTTTTTTTCATTTCACACTGATATTTTTATCACTTCCAGGGAAAAAAAAGGGACTCAACCAAAGACTCATTTGCATCTTTTAACTGTGAAAACAGACCAACGTTTCAACACCACTGAGTCAAAAACACTCAGTCGAGTTGAAACGTTGGTCTGTTTAAGATGTGTTTGAGCCCTTCTTTTTTCCTGGAAGTTCTCGTGTCCTTAAACGTAGCACACTGCAGTCAGAAAAATTCAGAGAAAAGAATTTAAACCTGAGTTTTGAGAAGCTGGAACTGAAAAAAAGCATATTAATTTGATTAAAAGTTGAACCGTTTCAGCTTCAGACGAACTGTTCTGTGGTTTAGTAAAATGAACCAACAGGGTTGATCTGATCTGAGATCAGGCTGGAATAAAACCCAGGACTCCGGGTGTCTTCAGAAAGCTTCCTCTCGTCTCTTTACGCTCATTTCATGCCTGTTGCTTCATGCTTTTTCCCCAGAACTCGTCTTTCAGAGGTTTTCTTTGTTCAAACATCTCAGGAGGTCAGTAACTCAAAAATCTGAATGATTATCTCTGAATTTGTTTGCTCTCAGCGAGCGTTGACCTTTAGTTGAGAACTCAAAGACCAGAGCCTGGAAGAAAGGGCCTCATGAGTGTTTTCTTTGTAAAATTTATGACTGAAACTGTCCCTGCTGATCAAGTTTTTAATTTAAAACAAACAAACGCTGCATCTGCAAGAGTTATGATTGTCTTTTTGTTTGCGGAAAAACTCATATTTGTTGGTTCGAGGTTCTCCAGCTGCTTTACGTTTGCTTTGTTTGCCTTCGTTGACATTTGCAAGTATTTTTTTACATTTTTTTTACATGAAACAGTGAGAAGGTTTTTCCAAAAATAATTAAAAAATGACACTGATCATCACTGTGAGGCTGATCGAATGCTGTTTTCTCCTTTTTTTGTGACTCAACATGATTCTGGATGATTGTTGCACAAACTGACAAACCGATAATCGCTCAGATCGCTGATCAGGTTACCCGAGGAAAACATGTTCAGCTCAGCATCATTTTCTGCTTTAATAAAACTTCAGTTTATGAATTTTTCAGCATCTTCGTCTCAGTGAGCATGATTTCCACCTGGGAGAAGAAGGGACGCGGCTCCATCACTTAGATGTTCTTTGATTAATTAATTGATCGGACTGGAATCTCCACAAACACAGTTTTCTGAGTCACTTTAACTCAAATTAGAGACGAGAGGAGCCGATAAAACAGTTAAACTGAAAACAGGCCGACCTGCTGAGTTCAACAGTCTGCATGAGTTTCTGGTTTTATAATAAAGATTCATATTTTCATAAATTTACTATATTTTGATGAACAAAAAAGATGCTCAAACTGATGTAAAGAAGATTTCACTGTTTTTAACATTATCGGTTAAAAAGCAGCGATGAAACGATCAGTGTGAAGTTTGGCAGCTGCTTCGTCAATAAAGTGATTGATAAAGAATCTCCTGCTGCTTCCTTCTGTTACCTACTTGGAGGCGGGACGGACAGGTGGCGGCTGGGCGTGGTCGGGCTCTCCGTTGCCGCGGCGGCGCTGGGCTGCGGTCGCGGCCTGAGGGGGGGGAAGAGGGGGGCGTGAGGGCGAGAGAGGGGAGGCGGGGCTGAGGAGGAGGAGGAGGAGGGGGGCTTGAGGCGGAGAGAGGGGGGGATGGTGAGGGCTCCGGGGGGAGGGGGCCTCAGGGTGAGACTCTGGAGCTGGAGGGGGGGGAGGGGGGAGACAGAGAGATGATCAGTTAAACCTTTAACACGTCGATTATTATACAAGGTGCTCACTAAACCCCGCCCCCAAACAGCAACTGTCCAATGAGAGCTTAGCAACTGAAATATAAAGTTTGTCTACCTGTTGAAGTGGTTTTGGTCTTTGTGCTAAAAAGCTGTAAGTTGAATTTCTTGCTGACTTCCAAAGCAAAAGTTTGTCATTTTGGGAAAAAATGTTTTTATAACAATAACAGTGCTAGTGCGTTAGCTTAATCGTTTAGCTAGCTGCTGCTGAAAGGCTGCTAGCAGAAGCTGTGAGGCGGTAAAATCCACAGTCGCTGACTAGAAATCAGAAGCTGCTTGTGAATGAAATCACATTTTTTCCTAAAAACTAAGAATTTTTAAAGGTAAATGTGCAAAATGTTTTTAACAGTAAAGCATCATGTGACAGTGGAAAACTAACAGACATGCAGCAGTGTTTATGTGGGCGTGGCTTAGCGAACAGTCGATGAAAAAAACAGACATGCAAGCATCAAGAGTGGCGTTTGCTCGGCTGCTCACCTGAGCGGAGGCAGAGTTAGAGGAAGGGGGAGAGGAGGAGGAGGAGGAGGAAGAGGAGGAGGACAAGGCAGGTCGCATAGCAGACGTAAGAATCAGCTGCAGGAAGAAAAGGAGGAGAGAATAAACAGGAGGAAATGAAAAAGAGGAGCAGGGACGAAAGCTTCCTGTTCGTCTGACTGAGAATCCTCCTGAAGGAGGCGAGTGAGGAAAATAAAAGTCCAACATTTACAGCTTCAGCACATCTGATCACATGTCGTTTATGTTTATTTTAGCCTGAAACCATCGACGGCCAGACTTCCTGAAACACATCGCGCTGGTATAACTGGGTTGATTTCACATTTTGTAGCATAAAATTATAGGAAAAAAAAGAATATGATATGAAATAATAACAATCTCTTACTGTTTCTGTAAGAATCTGCCAATAATAAGGAGTTTTACGTCTTTTGCATTAAGATGTTTCACTCACTCCTGTTTGTCATTTTTTTATTTTCAAGTTTTTCATTAACTGTTACTGTTTTTCTATCTTCTTGTTTTCTGTGTGACCTTTTTTCTATATAAATTATGTTTTTTGAAGCACTTTTTGATGCTTCTCTACTTTAAAAGTGCAATAAAAATGTGTATTTTAATAATTTATTTAGCTCTTTTTATGTCTTTTATCATCAGTACACCATTTTTTTAAATTTTAAATTAAACTATTTCAAGATGCTGCATGTTCACAGTGTCTGTATTTCCTACACAACCTGAATGCATCATCACCTTGACCTCCCCACGCCCTGCGACTATCTCATTTTAATACTGGTCATCTGAACTCCCCGTGCTGTTCGTTGAAGCAGCTGCAAACGTGGAAGTCTATGTAAATGTGTGTGTGTGTGTGTGTGTGAGAGAGAGTGTGTGTGTGTGTGTGAGAGTGTGTGTGTGTGAGTGAGAGTGTGTGTTTACCATCTGAGCTCTGAGCAGCACCTGGTCTTGGCCAGACCCTTTGAGACCTTTCCCTAGGAGCAGTGTCTGCTGGGATACCCTCTGCCTGACGGGGGAGAGGCTCTGATTGGCTCGCACCAGACCAGGTGTGCCCACAGGAAGAGCCTGTGATACCTGGAGGAGAAGAGAGTGTGTGAGCACAAAGGGTGGAAACATAAAGAGTAAACAAGGAAAAATTCTTAGTAATAATTTTACTGGATTCATAATAAACTGGAGTGACGACTTTTCTCCCTGTTTGTTTTTCTCACTCAGGCTGTTCTGAGCTCATTAACCATCCTCTTCTCTGATTGGCTGGCAGCATGTCTGGTCCCGCCTCTGCTGTGTTTCAGTTTGGGCGAGTCGAGGCAGTTTTTCTCATCACGTGCAGGATTTAAATCCAGCAGGTAAAACTGGATTCAGAACTTTTTAAAAGTGTTTTTGTCACATTGAACTGTTTTTCTGCGGTTGAGTTCAGTTTGTTTGACTTGTTACAGTCATGTGATCGAAAAACACAGGAGGAATGTAACTAAGTACATTTACTCATGTTGAATTTTGAGGTGTTTGCACTAAAATGAGTATTTCCACTTTATGACACTGTAAACTTTTTGACAGAATTACTTACAAAACACCAGGTGCTTTATTATCTTTTTTAAACTGTTAGAATAAAATACAAAGTTTCCTCCAACAGAAACAGAAACTTACGATAAAAATCTAAATTACTGGGAATAAAAACACGCAATATTAAATCACATATTTTTTAAACGCTCTTTATCAAAAATAACTGCTCAGTTTAATCTATTGATTGAAAAAAGGTTGAATCTTAGTTTTTTAACACAAAGCAGCCGTTTTTCAACCTTTAAAAACCAACTACTGAAATCTTTTTTGTCTTCTCATATTAAAGAACTTTTTTTAAAAAGGTGATTTCTTCAAACTGAAGCCAAAAAAAGTAAAAACAGGTGCACATGAAAGGAGAAACTCCACTGAAAATCTGTGTTTTCAGTGTCAAACCTCCTCACCTGAAGGTTTTTTCTGCACAAAACAAAAACACTTGATGGTTTTTCTCAAACACATAAAACAGCTTGTAAAAGAATCTTAAATAAACACATGACTCGACTCCATAACGGCCTTCGCTTTGAGGAGAGATAACACACAGGTAGCACACCTGTACACCTGTGTGTGTGTGTGTGTGTGTGCTGTTATTCACAAAGCAAACACAGTCAGAGACGTCACCTGAGGATGTGAAACGTTCTCTGATGTAAGCAAACGAGGAGGAAACTGTAAACTGACCCGACACACACACACACACACACACACACACACACACACATTTAAACAGTGCTGCATGCGTCTCTGCAAACTCTGAGACGCTGTGTGTGTTTGAGCTCTGAAAGGTCAGACGTGAACGGGATTAAGGTTCAAATAATCTGAGTCTGAGTGGAAAGGTTTTTAATCTGAGCGCCGCACAGCGTGCCAAAGTCCGGCATTATCGTTACCGGCTGTACCACGTTCAGATTACACTCCTTTTCCTGGTACTTTACTCGGAGGAACGTAAGAAGTTTTTCTGCAAAAAGCTACGGTCCTCACATGTTTAACAAGAAAAGAACACAGTTTAAAACAGTTTAAATGCTGAACTGTGTAATTTAAGAATCAGTAAACAGAAGACACACGTAACATGACGTCTGATGCTCGTGTTTGGTTTCATATTGATGCTCTTCACTCTTATAGCTGCATCACCTTCTAACACATCATTCAAACGGTTCAGCACACCTGTGCTGAGCCTCACACAGGTGACGTGCCGAGTTAAAACGCAGCAACATGCAAACTGGAAACAAATTCTTTCCTGACGCTCCGTGTTTGGAGCTGAAGTCGTCACAGATTTTACTCATATTTTGCTGTTTTTGCTGCATTAATTCTGCACAGTTCGCAGTGTGACAGAGGTTTTTGTGACGTTCAGTCAGAACTTGAAGACAGTTTAACCAGAAACAGACCAGGACGATAATGAAGCTTCATTTCCTAAAATACACTTGTGATAATGATCTAATGATCTCTGATCTATTTTCAGTGATCTGTGGGCTGATGTATGACACAGAGCATCTTTGGCTGCTCTTTAAAAATGAATGACTGCTGTTGTTTGTGAAGGAGAAGCTCAAATTAAAGGAACAGTTTGACAATTTCAGTGTAAAAACAAAAGTTCAGCATCTTCACTTTGTTTTTTAAACAGTTCAACGATGAAACATAACTGTTACTGAGCTTAAAGGTGCTGGCAGGTGGATATAATTACCTTTCAAAAAGCCCGGCTAGCTGTTTTCCTTTGTTTCCAGACTTTATGCTAAGCTAAGCTACGCTAAGCTACGCTAAACTAACCAGCTGCTGGTGGTCGTTTTGAGTTTACTGCAAATTTTTTGTAAATTTTGTAATTCCAAAACTATTCCTTTAAATTGATTTCAGGACATCAGAGTGTCTGCTCAAACCCGGACTTGTGTGTGTGTGTGTGTGTGTGTGTGTGTTTGGTGTGTGTGTGTTACCTGTCTGCCAGGTGGACTGGCTGGTGTGTGAAAGGGTGTGATTGGTGTGGAGGTCGGCGTTGACACAGGCCGAGTGTTCCCGTTGGTCAGGCTGGTGGAGGTCTTGGTTGATGATATGGTGGTGCTGCTGTGCGTTGCAGAAGAAGAAGAAGAAGAGGAAGAAGAAGAAGAAGGGAGGAGGGGAGAGGTGGTGCTGGCTACAACAGGTGAAGATGAGGAGGAGGAGGAGGAGGAAGGAGAGAGGAGAGAGGTGGAGGTCTGTGTGGTGGGAGATGTTTTGGAGATGCCCGTCGGGGAGGGGAGGATCGGGCGAGAGTACGTGCGGAGGGTGGGGGTGGCGGTGGAGGTGAGTTTGGGGGGGGCGGGGACGAGGATGTGGGGAGACGGAGCGCTGGCCGCCGTCGCCGCCGTCAGCTTCGGGCCGTGAGCCGTGGAGACGGAGGGGGCAGGGGTGAGGGGGGGAGGAGGGGAGGAGGTGGTGGGCGTCAGCGCGGGGGCGGGGGAGTCCAGGAGCATGGGGTTGGGGGTGAGCCGGGGAGGGGTGGGGGTGGTGGGGGTGGAGGGGTCGGGCGGGGAGGTGGAGGTCTGAGGGCTGGTGCCATTGGTGGCCTCTCTGTGTTCTGATTGGCTGTGACGAAGCAGCTCCCGGTCCATCCTTCAACACTGTAGCACACTGCAAAAAATGACCAGGAGATTAAAACAACCGGTGCATTTTTATTTGTTTCTTCATTTATATTAAATCTGCTTTAATAACAACAAATGTGAAAACAGCAAATATGTTTAAACACCAAAAATAATCCAGTTTTTGTTGTTAATGAGACAAAATTCAAACTCAGATGTTCACATGGCTGATAAAAATGAATTTTTACTCATATTCCTGCTAACATGCTGCTCTGTATCATCACACTGTCTTTATGTTGATTTTTTGAGTCAAAACATATATGTTTTAAGTTTTTAACTAGTGAAAGACTTATTTGACCGAGCAAACAGCCTGATTTAAATGTTTTAGGGATTTTTGGAGAATTTCAAGGTGAACAATCACGTCAAAACAGTTAAAAATGTCTCCTAAATGTTTCTGAGGAGACAAAGTGAATCCACACCCGGAACATTAAACCAGTGTTATTTTTACGGAGGACAGTGATGGATTGAAAATGTTAAAAAATCCCTGCAGTTTGTTTTGAGGACATGAAAATGAGACGGATCCTTCGTCTGAGTCGTTTATCACCGATGTCACCGATGTTCAAGCTGAAACTTTAACCGTTTCCACCGTCAGAGGCTTTTTAGAAAACGAGCTGCGGACTGACGGTCATGTGACACCACAAACATCAACCTCAGACGAGTGTTTCAGATTCGAGCAGCTAATTTGACCCACAACTGGAAAATCATCCTGAAAGGACTCAAAATGTGAGTGTGGAGCCTTTTTTTACTGAGTTTGTGATGAAAGTGGGACACTTTTTGTCTCCTCGTGTCACTATAATTATCTGAATATGAGTTTAATTTGTGAGTAAATGTTGAGTTTGTGATGTTTAATCAAAAAACTCAAACATCCTTTGGTTTGAACTTCTTAAATGTAACATCAACCTTCTTTTTCTTTACATTTTATGGACAAAATAATTAGAAAATAACCAAAAAATTGAATAATAACTAAAATTTCTGATACTATCATTCTGCGGTGCTGCTGTTGGACTCAGCTCAGTTAAAAGTGACGAAAAACACTTGAATACTGTCATAACTCGAGAGCATCTTCAGAAAAATGTAAAAACGTTCAAAAATCTCAAATCTGTTGCATTAAAAGAATTTAAACACACATTGTAAAAAAAACATCAAATCCCTCCAGATGAAGACGATACATTAATCTGGATTAGAAGATGATTTTTCATAAAATAAAGGCCTTTTTTTGAGTCATTGAGACTCTTCCTCTCAGCTGCTGCAGTGACCTGCCATGCACATGCTCCTGTGTTTGTCTGGGCTTTGCTTCTGCGCTCTGATTGGTCGCCTTCAGATCAGCTGATCTTCTGCATGTGTTTGGGTTCACAGGTCATTAAGAAGCCTGAAACTTTGCTCATGTTTGAATTGAAAATGTTAAAGTCAGACTGCAGATTTAGATTTGTGTCTTCAGAGAGACTCTGCAGCTGAGAGCTCAGATTATTTATTGATTAACTGAACAGCCTGCTGATAATCAGTGTATTGATAACAACATTGATAATCAACTAATATTTCAGTCATTTTTCAGGTAAAACTTTCTGTCTTTGCAGCTTATATTTCTTAGTTTTTTGACGTTGGATGGATCAAAGCATAGATCAGTGAATGGAGAAATTAATTGGCAAATTAATTGATTATAAAGGTTCATTACATTCTGCACAAATGCATCTTTGCATGTTGTGTTCAAGTTACAGCCTGAAATCATGTAACTTTCAGCTCACTGAGGAAGAGGAGCCTCTCTCAAGTGATGTTTGCAGCTGCATTGACTTTTTCTGCCTTAATGAAGAGGAGAGAAGCTTTGAGAGCTGATCACGTGACCTGGGGAACCAGAGGGATCCCAGAGGAGCTCCAGGAGGTCCCCCGGCTACAGATCTCCCCCCCAGTGTCACCATAGTGTGTTCATATCACTCCAACATGGAGGAAAAGTGTCTGTGGGGCTAAAAACCTGTTTTAGTTTTGATACAATAAAGAGGATTTTATCATTTAGAAAAAAAATCTTGTAACTGTAACACTTGAAAATGAACGTTATTTTTCTTTCTTAAGAAGTTAATCTAATATTGTGATTAAGTTTATCAATAGTGTAAATATTGCAGCAGTTCAGGCTGCAGCCAGTGATTATTTTACTATCGATTAACGCAGGTCTTATCGCAATTAACCGACTCTGTTGTGGTTTGGCTGTAAAATGAGCGCAATCATAAGTTTGCAAAGCCTCTGGTTACACCTTTAAATATCTAATTTGTCTGATCGATGATCCTGAAAAATCAAAAATCTAATGTTTACTGTCAGAAAAGACGGAGGGAACCGGGGGGTTTCTGCCATTTCTGCACAAAAACCTTCAGCTCTTCATCGTTTGTACAAATGTTGCTCATTATCTCAGTGTATCCGTGAATCAATCGATGGATCAACTGTCTCAGCTGAGGATCAATGTGTTTAGATTTTGTCGAGTCATAATCAACAGAAGAGGAGTTTCGGGGTCCCGGTGTGACTCGCGGAGGTCCCCGTGCAGAGCGAGTCAAATCCCCGCGTCGCTGCAACGTGATCCGCTCCGAACAACTCAACAGTTGTGAAGAAAAGCAGCGAATTTGGGCGAAAATCGGATCAAAAAACGGGGTTTGTGGACCAAACGGGGGCTCAGCCCGCAGCACGAACTCGGCTAAATTCACGCAAAATCACCACGCAAGCAGGTGCCAGTCCACGCGCGGCGGGCAGATGCTGACATCTGGCCCGCAGCTCGTTAACTGCGAATGACAGGCTGCCTTTAGTCTCGCGGACGGAGGCGATGACACTCGTAAGTCACAAAGCGAGTCGGTGACAGTTAGTCACATGCGTGATCTCTGGCCTATCAAAACGGAAAAAAAAGAAAAGAAAAAGAAAGATGGAGACAGGCCTTCACAGTGGAGAAGTCTCACGATAATAACATTTTGGGAAATTGTCATGTCCACGTTACGCGCGAGGCTCCTCGGTCGCCTACCTGCTGAAATCGGCGTCGTCCTGCAGGTTATTCCCGGTGTCGTCCATCCGAAAGTGGACGCATGTTTGTAAAGTCCGTTGCTGTGTTATCTGATGAACGGGTCCGGGCTTTTCAGCAGGGTCGACAGGCTGAAATGGGCGTGTATGAAGCCTCACTTCCTCGTCTGACAGCGCAGGAGCTGTTGTGAAGTGCGCGTCACCCTCCCCCAGACAATAATCTCACCAGCCTCACCTATGATTATGTGCGTTTAGCCCCCGCACGGAGGCAGAAAACGCAAAGTTGCAATGCAAGACAGGCCCGTTTATGATGTGCATGGGCTTGTGTGTGTCGCACTTTGATTCGGGTTTCATCACATCCCGGGCTTTTCCCGCGGAGCAGCCCGTGAATCCAGCATCCAGAGCGCTTACGTTGCCCGCCGTTTTCCGGTGGACCACCACCGTCACACCTGCCGGGTCTGTGGTGGGAATGAGCCCGGCTCGGGGCCACCGTGTAGCGGCTGCGAGGGGCCTGGTTAGTCCGCTGGTGGAGAAGTGCAATGGAAGGCAGTTTTCATAGGAAGGCAGAGGCGAGACAGCACCACTCAGAGCTCAGGAGGACCGCACTGTATGCGTGATTCACAGCGACAACACCGCCCGCACTGTGTGCACGAGGCACCCACACCCGTTACTCGAGTAACGAAAACCACAACATATGAACGCGCTTCATTCCAAGTAAAAGTCCTGCGTTCAACATTTCGCATCAGTGTTTTTAATAATCAGTGAATATGAAACTGATCTCATCACGCAGAGTCTCTGCCCGCAGAGCTCACGTGTAACTTTTGTTGTTGAATCCGTAATAATCCTTCGTATTTTAGAGATTTGTCTCATTATAAACATGAAATCTTAAAATAACGAGCTGTCAAATAAATGTAGTGACAATAAAAAAAACAACATAAGTAGAGAAGCTCAAGAGAGTCGATTAGAACAGAAACAGCCCACTCCAAAGCACCAGTAATAAAGGCGACAATACTTGAGTAAATGTTGCCTTTTAGTTACTTTCCCACACTCATCATGTGAAACCAACTCAATTTTATTTAACTTTTAATAGCCATCATATATCAAGTTTATGTAAATTTAAAGTAAACCCAATAAATGGTCTGTTTTGGATTTCTTGATTCTGAGCTGTTTGCAGTAATTTTTCTGTATTTTGATCCTTTTAGTGAATAATAAAACTCACAGCAGAGTGTCAGAGTAATAAATGTGTAATAATATTAATTAAATATAAGTACTGATGCATTTTAATGACAGTTGGCCGGTAGGTGACGCTGTTCTGGGCTATTAGACAAATGTATGACAGTGAGTTGTGTTTTTTAAGTGAACATAAAATCTTCATCTGAAACAAAAATGTAGATGTAAGAAGTTTTGGTCTGAAAAGTAAATTACAGAAAAATACTCGAGTAAATGTGTCCTACTATTACTGATTGTTTACATATTATTCATATATAATTCATATTATTTTATATACACAATATACCCAACCAAGATCTTATAAGGGATAATAAACTTTATAAAAATAGATTTATATAAATTGTATTGATTATTATCCTATTTTTAAAAAATGGCTCACTGGAACGATTGTAAAATACATCAGATCCATCAAAATCTTTCATTTTTAAAGTGTTTAGTGAGTAATACTGAAGTTAAACCTGTTTTTATCTTCATTTAAATATTTCCTTAATTTATTTATTTTTTACTTCTGATGTTTTTACTCTTCTTAAGAACTTTTAAAAGTTTTTGTTCCTTTTTCTTTTCTTTCTGTCTTTTCTGTTGTTTTAGGAAATCATTTTATTTTCTTTTGTTTGCTGAAATAAAACAAAGTAAAAAGAATGAAATGTATTTATTGATTCCGTGTGATCTGTGTGTCATGTGACCTCGTGGAGTCGCGTGTCGGTAATCGGATGAGCCTCTGTCATTGGACGGGCGGCAGACTCGCGCGCTGTGCGCTGCGGACGCACAGCGAAAACTCTGCTGCGTCACTTACTTTAATCTGCGGCTGCGTCAAACTCAGCACAGACAGTCCGCACCAAGCCGGAAACCAGGCGGCCTTGCCTTCAAAATAAAATGTAGAACATAAATTGAGTGTTTTCAGGTTGAGGTTGAAACTAAATTGTAAAAAACAGAGAGAAAGACATTAAATGTTGATATTACAACCAGCCCACTGCACAATCACTGATGCCTCTGAATGATTCAGTGTAGAGACACCAAAGAGGACAGGTAGGGGGCGCTGTATTTTTCGGTGCCCTCACACTATATAATACACACTCTAATAACCATCCATCACTGAGTTTAGCCTCTAACAGTTTTTGGGGCTACAGTGTGAATGTGTTCAGACATTAAACTTGCCTGTAGTCTGTTTAACTGATGTAACTCACACATCAACAGAATAAATACTTTCATGAGAAGTTAAACTAGTCAGTTTTTGCTTGTTTATTAAAAAATATTTGGCTGTCAAGGTTGTTGCAGGTTAATTTTCTGGCACACTCTTTGTTAATTTATTGACTTACGCCAGTTTACAGTCATGGATGGTTGGGTGCTGGACTCCTGCTGACCTGCATTGACCCTTGTGATGAGTTCATGAAAAAATGTATTTATCAACACTCATGTTGGCACCGAGTAGCTGAATAAGAGTTCAGTAAATGTTTCTGTCTGCCAAACAGCAGCAGGCTAATGTTTTAATGAAACATTAGTTCTTTAATTCCTTTATTTCAATTGTTAAGGCTTTTATTTTGAAAGGTTAAACCAGAAGTCGAACCCTGACCTGTGTGAATTGACGCTTCAGTTGTTAGGGTGCGTGCTCCATAGCAACCGTGCCACAGAAAGGAAAAGTTCAGATTTTTATATTTGTGTTTCAATGGAAGAAAAGATGGCGGGTCTCCTCCACAAACTGAAACCGGAAACCGGAGCGTCACCTTGAAATAAAAAAAATGCCAACCACAAAGGTCATCAAGCCACAACAGGTCGAGAGAACCAAACCGGTGAAGGTGAGAGCGGTTACCGGGGCGGCAGGTGAACCGGTGCCCACTGTGCGTAAAAGCCGCGCGTCGAGCTGCTCCAGGTGTCCGCAGCCGGACAGGTGCGGGGGGAGCACCGGAACCTTGAGACCCAGCCGAGAGAGACGGACCAGGTCCAGCTCCACTGCTCCAAAGACCACCGCAGACCGGTCCAGAACAAAACCGGACCACCGGAAGGCGACCGACTGTGTGAAACATGCTGCCGTTAACCAGAGAAGCCGGGAGACGACCGGCGGTCTGAGCGCGAGGGAGCAGCGGAGCGTCAGACCCGAGAACAAGCACGCGACTCAGAGGTGAGACAGAGGAGATGCGTCCCAGAAAACACGCAGAGCTGCTTTTAATGACAAGAGGAAGCTAAAAAAACGAGATTTAATCTGCAGTTTGTGACTTCCGGTTTCACTGGTTTGTAACATTATTGATTATTGATTATTATCATTGATTGGTCACAGTGTCCTCTGGAGGCTTTTATTTGTCAGGTGGGTCAAATAATCCTTCTGAAAGTGTTAATATTCGTCTCTCTCTCTGTTGTGTGAAGCTTTAGAGGCCACGTGAGTGTTTCTGCTTCGCTCATCCAACTGAAAATGTTAAAATTATGTTGTTTTTGAAAGTTAAAGAGACTTAATGACCTCACAGCTCATCAAACCTCTGACAGGTGTTTTCACTTTTATCTGCCATTTAATTATCCACGTGATCACCCTGAGTTTAATCTTTTAAATGACTCAACAGGTGAGCACGTTTTCTCAGAGTGGCTCCTGAACTTCTGAGTCTGATGAAGCTACAGATTCACTCACAGATAAAGAAACTATAATATAATGTTCAATGTCTCTTTTAGGTTTGTTCTCATCTTTGCTCTGTTAGTTCAGACTGAAAACAGACAAAAAGATAACACAGATCTTAGTTGGATTTCAAAATAAGAGTGTTGGGCTCCTCAGCTCCCTCAGTTTGTTCTGAGGGTCTGAACCTGCAGGTGCAGACAGGTGGAAGGCTCAGGTGTGTTGTCCTGAAGTCCCCCTACCTGCTGCTGTCTGTGGCCATCTGTCGCCGTGGATTAATCCTCCCGCTGTCATGACAGAGCTGCACGTCAGTGTAAACATCCAGGAACTGTGTGTGTGTGTGTGTGTGTGTGTGCTCTCCCTTTACAGCAGCGTCCATCACACAGATCTTATGATGGATTTACAGGTGACTGAAGAGACAAACTGATTTCACAACAGCAGCAGAAAATAAACATAAATTTAGCCTCAAAGAAATAATCTTTAATCTGTCAATCCCACAGATTTTTGGACCCTTGGAGGTCCAGACACTCGGGTTGGGAACCAATAATCCAGATTAAACAGTTAACCTAAACTTAAATGATAACAACAACCAAAACAATCAGATATTTTTATGTAGATTTTGACTTTTAGTTCCTTTTTTGTGATTTAGGTTTGTCATTCTGTTTGTTCCTCTGCTGTGTGATGACTGTTTTTTAATGTTTCAGATTAATTAAATTTATCAGAGAAACAAAGACTTTCTC
>JAPZDY010000013.1:1597721-1609549 GCA_029783645.1 Ctenochaetus hawaiiensis | reverse complement strand
ACTTTAAGCTGGTGGTGACATTGATATGGGTTTTGGCTGTCTAACATTGACATTCAATATTTTGGGATGAACGTGCAGTTATTTTTCCATGTAAACATTCCAGAAAAAGACTCAAAATATAAAATATCTTAATAATATTTTTTTAACTTTTTGAACTGCTCAAATCAAACAGGAGGACAGGCCACATTAAGCAAACCAGGTTAGACTTCACATTCTATCACACTATAAATACTATTTTACATTTCTCCCAGAAATTTCTTTATTAAATGTTTTAGGGGAAACAAATCAGCACAAATCACAACTTTAACCTTTTGCTTATAAATTTAAACATGTACCTTTGTATATGTGCAGACTGATTTGTGTTTGTTTAATCCTTTCGAGCTGTAAGTTATTTAAAAAAATAACATAATATAATCAGCGCATAAAACGTGAAATATCTTATTAGAAAAAAGGTCAGAGCCAAACGTCACGGACAGTCGCAGGAAAATATCTTTGTTTTTATTGAGACGGTTCTGATGTTACACCGAGGATCTTTTCATTATTCACACACATACACACAAACAAACACACACACAGATTAAAGGACAGAGATAAATGTCAGCATCGTGCGTCTGCCTCGCGCATGCATAATTAAAGTGTCATATTAGGTGACTGGAACGGACCAGTGCGCATGCGTGAGAGATATTGCAATATCTGAAGCTGAAGCGGCTGTAATTGTTTTGTGTGGCCATGATTGTAGTCCAATAGGGACGCCATTCTGTGACCCTGATGCTGCATTCAAGGACACCTCGTCAGCTTAGAGGAGCAAACGGGTACTGAAGAGTGTTTAGTTTGTTAGTCAATCAATAAATCATCAGACTGTTTATAGAAAATTAAAGAACGGACCACAACCATGACAATGAGAAAAAAAAGATTTTAAAAACCAATGTAGTTCTCTACTTATGTTTAATTGCAACATTTAAGATCACCTCACAAAAAGGTATGAGATTAGTTATAAATCATACTTGAATAAACTATAAATTATTATTTATTATGGCTTTAAGAATTCCAAATTATGTAGAAAGACATAAGAAATAAATTACTATGGAAATGAAGGTATAACAGCACAAATATTCTGCAAGTATGCTGCACAGGGTTGTGCAGAAAAATGAATTTCTGGTGTTTTCTTTAGGAGGTTTATGGATTTTTTTTCAGTGAATAAGTCAAATATTTTTAATTTATACCCTGATTGCTAAGAATGATATTATCAAGGGAGAACATTAATTTTCATGAGGGGCTGTTGCTACTTGCAAGTCCCACTTTAAAAGCTCCTCTGATTGTAAACTTATCAACTTATTAAGTCTTTAATTTTGTCTTCTCCATTAAAAAAAAAAAAAACTGCTATTTTTTTAGAATTAAGCATTACAAGAACTTATTTATATGATTTAACCTTCTTTGTTTTTTGATACCTTTGTAACACTATGTTATGTCAGACTCATATATTTTTTTAAATTCCTTTCTTAATATTTCCATATTTTCAAAATTATATATACAATATTGGACCTATTCAAAAAAATAAAAATCAGATTCTACGTGCTATAGGTTAATCTATTTTATGTTATTTATTTTGTGTAATTTGGTTTTATGCATTTGTAATTATTTTTACTGAAATACATGAAATATAATGCAATGTTGTACTGAACTTCTGTAATATCTTTTTTCCATTTTCCAGTGTTTTTGTTTCTCTGTTTCTTTGTTTTGTCTTTTTTAAGAGGAAAGAGTGAACACTGGTGCATTTTCGGACTTACGATTCATTGTTAGAGTATGTTAGAGTATAAACGGTACAGAATTCAATCCCACTTTTATCAACGTTTCCACTTTCTCTTGTTTCCAGTTTCACTCACGCCGTTTACGACTTCTTTTGCTCGTGCCTGCGAGCTCTTTGTCGTAATGCCCGCCTCTCCGACGGGCCGTGAAGGCGGCGTGATTCGGTGGCTGCTGAGCTGATCTTTGTGCGAACGAAGCAGAGCGGTCGCAGTTAGCAACGGACAGAAGACACACACACTCAGGCGAAAGACGGCGAAGGAGACAGGTTTTGGGCCCGGTGATTCTGCCGTACAACGATTTTACAGAGACTGCGACGGCCTTAAAATGGTAAGAAGACGCTCCAGAGTCGTGAACGTAAATCGGTGGCGCTATTTTTCTCATGACAATCAATCTAGCCGAGAGCTAGCTAGCTAATGCTAAACGGTTAGCGAACTGTTTTCCTGACTCATTATTGAGCAGCCCGAGAAGCTAGGCTGCCATTTTACACCAACAACACAGCCAGCTCGTCTGCCCTGGCCACTACTGTTAGCTTGGCCAAAACAGGCTTTATTTAAAACACATTCCTAACACAAAAACTCCGTGTAAATGGATCATATATATTTTACAAATAGTGGTTTGTATTTTGATTCAGAGCGAATCCACTCAGCGCCGGAGAGGCAGGCTAATGTTACTAACAAGCTAACTGGCTAAACGAGCCTGAGAAGCTAACGATAGCTAGCATCATTGCGTAGCAGCGTCCGACACCAGTCGCAGCTCGGTTTAGGAAAATCTCAAGACATATTCTCAAAAGCGATCAATAAAACGCTTCATCGTATTTTGTTCAATGATTAAAACGTCTTTGTGTAGCTGACGGTGCCACAGCTCGTCATTAAACACAACAGACTGGCCCTGTATGGCTTTGGAGTGAAGTATACAGATTTGAACCTGGCTTAGGACTCCCACACTCCTGAAATACCTTGAAAAGACCTGCTCTCTGCCAGCTTCCAGGCCTGGAGATGTTTGGAAAATAGGGAAAAAAAGATGACATGTTTCTGATGTGACTCTGTGTGGTCAGGATCCTTCTGCATGAGACAGACACATGTGTGATCTGTCTTGTTTTACCATTTTTCACAAGAAAGCAGACAGTCAGGTTTACCTGGTTGTTACATTTAAATTTAAATCTCTTCCTTTGTCCTTGTAGAAGTTTGTAAATGGTTATCAGTGATGGAATAGTCAGTAAAAAGTTGTGGAGCTTCTTAGTCGACACAGTGCAGGAACAATGGCTGTAATGATATGATTTAAAAAAAAAAACATCATCTTTAATTTTTTAAGCCAGTTGTTTTCTTTAATGTGTCGTCTAGTTGGTCAGAGTCATAATACATAGAGTTTATAAACCATAATTGGCTGTAGATTAATAGAAGATCTTGTTATGAGGAGATACCTGAATGAACCATCGCTTAAAAAATTATATTTTTCAGGCCTGGGAATGTTTTCTGACTTGGTTTACGTGGATTATATCTGTATTATATATTTGTTTTCTATGAATGATCAGGAGCCCTTGAAGAGAAAATATTCTTGGCTGCTTAAATCCTCTCTCTCTTAACAACTGAGATCATTTGTTCTTAATTTAAAGTTGGCAGAGGTGGTTGTCTGTTTCAGTGGACTGTGTGTTTACTCTACTACTGTATTTGTCAAAACCAGAGTGGAGTATTTTTAAATTTAAATGTTGCTTAAGTACCAAATTCTCCAGTAGTTTGGGCTGTTAATGTTGATGCACAATAAAAGAAATAGCCACATACAAAGTGTAATTTCAAATCACAAAATACTGTACGATACTGCTTTTTAAAGCTAATGTAACCTAAAACTGATACTGTGCTCTCTTAGAACTTTCAGTTTCTACAATAATACTGAAGATTAATGCAAGGTTATCAGCTAGTTGTTGTGAATTATGTTATTATTTTTAGCTTGCAGCCTTTAAGATTGCGTCCAGTTTTTCTGTGTGCCATGTCAGCTGTATTCGTAAGCTGCTTCTTCATAAGAGGCCTACAGCTTTCTTGCAGTGTTGATATTGAGGGATGAAGCTTAATTGTACCTGTGTGGACACGTCCTTTCCCCTCAGAAACAACTTCTTTGAGTGGGAGGATCTGTATGTCTTTGTAGAGTCGATGGGGTGGGTGTATGTTGGTGTTCAAGGGGGTAAAGAACTTCTACTATACAGTGATGATTTTGTCTGTTTACCATGATAAAATAACTGCAGACAGATCCATCCTAATGGTTTTAATGGTTATTCAGAGACTCTGCCTAGTTGCAAAAGGAAGCAAAGAAAATGCTCACATCTGCACTCACATCTTCTCTATCACATCTTGTGTAATTTGTCAGTTTGAGAGGAGGCTTGTATGTTCATTCAAGTAATACAAAAGTACTGACTGTGCTGCTAGTTGTCTTTTCTTGATGGTTTTTATGAAGTTAGGATTATCCTTTGTTAATCCACCAGAGGGAAAAAACTCACATGTTGTTGATGTTGTGGAGATGCGATTGTGTTAGATTCACAAATTCTTTGTCCAGCAAGTTTAAGGAGAAAGATGCATTTTAACATTTAAGAAGTTTTCTTCAGTGATGTTTATGCTACATAGAGCACATGTTGCCACTTATTTGTCCTTTCAGAAAAGCTCACATATGCTTAGATTACTGGACTGATACCTTCTTGCTCAACATCATCAGAGTGAAATGACAAATACTCCTTCTAGAACTGCACTAATAATAAATCAGCACTATGCAAACATGCTGGTATCATTAGAAATGATGTGCTTGTTTAGTGGCATTGGGGGGTCAAGGGGTCGAGAAATAAAACAAGTATAGGAAAAGTCTGAGAAATCCCTGTGGTTGTTGATATTGTGATCAGTGAAATCTCTTTTCTCCTGACAAAATCAAGACTTTAAATCATGTCAGTCATGATCGGGCCGTTCCAGGGTTTCCCATATGTTCGTTTATTTGTAGCCGCCCACCACAATATCAAGATTGCCTGCCACATATTGATTTGCTATTTTTGGAGCTGCGTGTTTTCGAGCTCTTGCTCTCTCACAAACAGCGTCATTTTACAGAAAAAAAAAAGAGCGATGGATATAATGGCATTAATTAGTCTCAAAACCCACGCACATGAAAAGCATGCATGTGAACGTGACATGGGCGCACAGAACGAGTGGGAAGGCCTGTCTGCGAGGGCGCATTTTTGCTCCACGTGCACCAATGCAGCTGTGTAGGCCTGTGTGATACGAGTGAACAGAGCAACTTCCGAGAACAGAAGCATGCTAACAAAGTACGAGCACGTCCATGTGCACAAGTGCAGCCCTGTGAACCAGGGGATTTGACGATTGGAGCTTGACACCGTCATTCTGTGGAAACCACTGTGTCCTACCTCCAACTTTACCTGAACTGACTCGCCCAGGTCTGTCTGCTTCATATGAAGTGACATCGCTGAGGACAGTGATTGTAGAGTCAATCCAAAGAGGCTGTGAGTCCCGGCTTGGCTGTTCTTCTGAATGCTGAGCAACTCAACAGAAATCAAAAGCTGCTTACACTAATGAAATGTCCTCTCTTACTGCCTAACCCAGCACATGATCAGATTCATACTCACACACACACACACACAAACTGGAATTTACAAGCATGTCAGTGTTCAGGAAGTACTCATCACTGTGATTCAGATTCAGCTGAAGCTTTATTGCTCCTCATGAGTCACTCTGACAGATTGATGTTTTTGTTTTGGTCTCCAAAAATCAGAGTTAAAGAAGGAGAACAAATCCTGAATTCAAAGTAATTTTTTTCCAGCTTGTTACGTGTGTGTTTGTGCTGCGGTTTGCATTGTTTGTGTTTTTGAATGTAGGGTATTAGGTTGTTGAGTCTGGCCGGGACACACGGTGACCAGGGTAATCAGATTTACCAGGCTGAGCTTTTTTCCCACGAGCAGCGCTCTCCCTCTGTTTCTTCCTCTCTGTCTCTTTCTCAACCACTCCCTGCATCCTTCCCGTTCAGCAAATCTCTCTTACACACTCGACTTTGAGGCGGATATATTTCTCAAGTTGTGGTAATACCTACTGCACCACAAGGGCAGCTGAGAGTTATTCAGTGTGGGGGGAGTAGAAACCAGCAGGTGAATGCAGGTGAGGTTTGGCTGTTCGGTTCTCTGCCAGCCATGTTCGCAGATGAGCCTTCACCATCCAGAAGTCCTGATATAAAAACTTGCAGGAATTTTGGACTCATCTTGCTGCTGTGGCCGGCTGATAGCAGGGTAAGAACTTAACTCGTGGGCCATTTTATTTAAATGTAAAGAGCGTTTACACTTTGCCCTGATTGAATTTGTTTGGACTGTTTCTGACCCTTCCTCAATACTCTACCATATATATCTGTCCAAAGCTTGGATTGATGCCTTCATGTTGCCTCTTTTATTAAAAAAAACAGCCTAACTGTTTAATCTACAGTCATAAATGACAAGAAAAAACTAAATCTTTACATTTGTGAAGCTGGAACCTGCAATTTTTTTTTGCATTTTGCTTGAAAAATCGGTTAAAGCAGTTATCAAAAACAGTTGATGATTAATATTGTTATTGCTATATTGCTTCTCTTGACTGAAGTGATACAGGCCTGCTAGACTGATATAAACACACCCACTGGACTGTCAACAGCATTTGTTGACAGACACGTATAGCCTACTTATTCCCTGAAAAGAACATGTTCCCTGGAACTCATGACCTTTGAACTTTGCTGCCTTCCTGCCGCGTGTGAAGGAGGAGCGTGACAACCATGGCGCGTTCATGACCTGGCATTGGATTCCTGTTTCACAACAAACTTTCTAGAAACTGTTGCCACCTAGCAAGCCGTCCACATCCTGTTTCTCCTGGTCACATAGCTGTGTGGCTGATTGTAGGTCAGATACAGACGCGTATTGAATACTTTCAGGGTCTGAAACCTGATCCCAGTGCTGCTGTGAAGGGCACCTTTCTGCACCACCGGTGAATGAAAGCACAGGAGATAAAGAGAAAGAGTGCTCCACCTTCTGTTGTCAAATGGCCACTCTGAGGTATTGTCTGCCCTAGTTGCCATGGCAACTGCTGGAGCACCTCAGGTAGGACTGCCTTCCTGAGTTTGGCGAGGATCTGCTGAAGAGGAGCGGAGGCCGATGCAGGTCTGGAGTCTGGGCTCTGCATCCGTCAGCCACAGACCGACAACCAGCATCCTGGATGAGCCGCTGCCGCTGAGGTCAGGATAGTAAATAAACACCAGAGATGGCTGGAAGTCGGCGGTTGGAAGCAGTTTTTTCCCTCGAGTGTTGGTAAAAGTTTTTGCCTGATTTATGTCTCAGCACAGTAAATGAACTGTGGATGTTTATGATGTTAGCCAAATTCTGGTTTTAGCTAAGTTCTGGACTTTACAGATCTATTTTAAATCTAAGATGTGAAATAATAACCACATACTTATTTTTTCCTCCTTGTGCACACCTTCAATCTGAACTCTGCAACCCTCTTATAGGATTAAGTGACTTTTCAGACTTTTCTAAAAAGCAGCTAGAAATGACACGGTCCACCTTTTTCTGCTGATGGGGTGGAGGTCTCACTCCCCCTCCTGCTGTGCTGTGTGCAGGCGGTCCGTGGGTGGATGTGTAGGTTGGCAGCAGGACGTCATCGTCTGCAGGAGTGGAGGTTAAGTTGCTTTGAGTTTTAGCAAAACAAAGTACCTGGAGACTTAAAACACACCTGGAAAAAATGAGCAGTCATTGATGGAGGTATTCCTAAAAAAACATGACCTATCATGATGTGAAAACAAAAACATCCATGTAATCAATGCTTAATATGCATCAGAGGATGATGTTTATGAAAAACAAGCCAGTTTGCTTGCTGATGTGACCCTTTTTCTATTTACCTGATGTTTATGTAAGATGTTGAGCAAATATCTATCATTTGCCTGAGTGTTATATGCTGCAATATACCGTTTATCTACCTAAAGAACTGATAACAGGACTGTAAAATCTGTGAATATAGTACAGGAAATTTTAAGTTTTTTTCTTGCTTAAAACATAAAAATGTCATTTTATGAGAGAGATGTGGATCCATGCATTGAGCCTTAAGTGTTACACACATGAATAACCTAAAGCGGGTCACGGTCACGCTGTGGAGGTGTTGCTTAAACTGACCTAAGAGTTTGCAGATTAACAGCTCTCTGTAACTACCCAGAATCACTTCCTGTGCTTGTGCTGACAGTCGGTGATAACTGGACCAAATGTCTCAGTGATAATCCTGCTGGTTGGAAATAAAAAAGGCTTCATGTTTGACAGGATATGAGTTTTAAAGTCGTTTCCCATCGATGTTAACCAGGTAGATGTTGCATGTCATTCATTCGCAGCGTGTTGAAACGCCGGCTGTAATTACTCGGGTTTCTCAATCTGGCTTTGGTCAGGTTGTGGCAGAAATGTGTTTAACCTCAGGACATTTCTAAACCATGAATGTTGCTGCAGAAATGAAGCTTGGTTTGGTTGTATCACGGTGGCAGCAGACTGCAGCTGCAGCGGTGTGGTCACCGGCTCTGTTGGGGGAAGGGATGCTGGAGATGGAGGTCGGGTGTGGAGAGGACACCAGCTTTTGGTGGCTGGTGAAGGCCGAATCCAGCTCCTGATGTGCTTTGATGCCTCGATGTGCTTCTTTATCTTTGCAAAGTTGAGTTTTGAGCTGTTGGTCAAACAAACGTCACTTTGGGCTTCAGGCAAATATGACGGTTATTTTTCACCATTATGTGTTTGCAACCAAGAGAGATTTGTAATGAAAAACACTGTAGTTGCTGCCCTACTTGGAATATTTAATGGTGTGCAGTGTGCTGATTTTTTCATAATATCATTGACTTGCAGAGAGAAATAATTGCTGTGTTTGTGTGTAAGTTTTCTAAACATGGCTTATGAATATTTAAAAAGAAATGGATGTCATGAGCAACTGGACACAAACACTTAACTTGACCCAACTTTAAGAATTTTGTTTTCCCATTTTATTTAAAGGCAGCAGTGTGTTTGTAGCTCAGTCAAGTGTTTATTCATTGTCTCCTGGACTCGTCAATGAGGACAGGAAGTCAAGAGAGCAGGTCAATCAGCTTCCAGCAGCAGACTCCTGCTCCTGTGTCACCTCCTGCGTCTCTGGCCCTAATAGCTGTGAATGGTCAGTGACGGGCAGCGCTGCATGCCTGCTCTTTCTAAATATAGCAGCTCTGCCTACATGTACGCAGCAGTTTCTGCCCTCCCTTCAGTCTCTCTGATTCTTGCTGCATTTCAACAACAAGGCCTTGTTTTCTTTTTAAATCAGCAACAAGAACAGCGTCTCATTTTGAGTTTGTATCTGTGGATATTTAAGCACATTAGGAGCCCTTAAATATTTATTCGTATCCAATGAGTTTAATCTGCTATTCGGAAAGTTCTCTTATTAAACTGACATTATGGCAGGACAGATAGATTAAAACTGGGGCTGCAACTAATGATACTTTCCTTTATCAGTTATTATAGCCTTTATTTTTCCACTTCCACTTTGTTTTGTCAGGCCAACAGTCCAAAGAAACAGCAAAGCCTCACATTTGGGGAGAAAATGTTGTCACTTTTGCTGCCAGATGACTAAAGAATTATGAACTCATTTGGATCAGAGCGTCTCTATTCGACTTTGAAGTGAAACAAGAATTTTCCTCTTTTCAAAATAACCTTAAGGCCTGTGCTGCTTTGGAATGACAGAATTTCCACCTGCAAACCTTTCAAAAAGAAATACATTTTCTGCATTTTTCTGTTTACCTTTGTGCTGAAAGAAAGAAAGACTCAAACATGAAGTCAGTTCAGTGATTTGCCCTTTGCAGAGTTTATTAATGTGCTTAAGGTTGTTATTTTTATCTCATAATTTAATAAGATCATTGGTAGACGGTTACATGATTGAATCTGTACACACACTCTTCTCCACTCCGGCTGCTGCTTAATTTAGCGCAGATTGAAGATTTTCACTTTGACTTATTAAAGAGTTTTTATGTTGATCAGGGTCCAAGAAGCCTCATTGCTTCCACTTCTCTTCAGTTTAGCAAAACAAAAAAACACGATCAAGTCCAAAACTTTTCATTTAGTGCTGTAAGCACAAATCATCTGCACAGAAACTGATGTCTGGTGTGAAAAGTCTTTCAGTCTTTCTCTGTTTCCTGGTTTGTTTTCTCTCTCTCTCTCTCTCTCTCTCTTCGTGGCCTAAAAGGTGTTGATGCTGTAGACTCTGGCATTCATTTACCTTCCTCTGTTGTCCTGACAGCTGGGATGAAATTACAGCTTCAGGTGATGTGGCCTGCCTGGTCGAGCCTGACCAGCACTGCATGTTTTGGGCCTCATTCAGACCAAATCTGGTGTTGTGGCTAAAATACAGGTTCTTAAATTTGTCTGAATGTGGGAAATGTGTTTAGGCTAAAGTGGGTCGCCTGTTTAGGCTGCGGCGACGTTGAACTCAGGGGGCTTCCAGGCAGCTGCCCTGCAGCCTAAATGTTGAGGCAAAGTCAACTTTTTCAAAAAAATGCAGCTGATGCTGACTGAGCAGAGCTGAACAACTCTGCCATGAGGGAGTGAAAGACTAACATTTGCATATGAAAACAGGCTAACACTCCCTCAACGTCCACTTTGTTCTGAAGCGACCCCAACTTATCTCCTAAAGACCTGATAACCAACACACCTGCAATCAAACTGTGTTTTGCACCATGATGAATAACCGTGCACCACTTCAATGTTTGGACAAATGCATGAAAGGAAAACGTGGCTTGTAGGAGCCTGAGAGGAACTTTGTAGTGGAGGCAGACGGACGCTGTCCTGACTGGAGTGGTAAAGGAACCGGGGAAGCGCTGAAGTGGACTAATCTGTCATTAGCTTAGTGACGTCAGGTTCTTGTCAGCACTGTGTCCACAGTGCCAGGTGTCAGCAGATAAATCCATACAACCCAGCTGGTTAGCTGCTGGGACACAGTGAGAAGTGCTGAGGAACCTTTGCCTTTCAGGTCTGCAGGTCAAAGCAGACATGAGATGTTTGTGTGCAGAGATTCAGATTCATTCAGAGATTCAGCAGGTCTTCTTTACTTTCCTCCTGATGTGCTCGGCTCTCAGCAAGAAGGAAAAATGTGAAAAAGATCTGTTGACAGTCGTATTTACATGATAACAACTGCAACATTACACCTTTCTGTAGCTGACAGTCGCAGCTTTGTAGCAACAACATCTGGACGCTCACAGGTACGAGCTGCACATTTCAGCCAGGCAGCCATGATGAACAGGTGAAGCAGACAGCAGGCCAGGTGTTTCCGGTCATGAGGTTTATTTTTTAAATGAAGAGAATCAGCAGTCACCATCTCACATTTTTAACTCTTTATGTAGCTAATTTCCTTGTTGGCATTAACAAAGCTAAATCACTGACCTCTCTTCCTTTGCAGGTCATCTGTGAGGAGTGCCAAAGCTTTTAGGTGGAGGAGTGGCAGAGAGCGCCACCCAGGTTTGCAGAGTGGGACTGCATCCTGTCTCACAATCAACAACCAGCTTCCCGAAGCTCTGCTGTCGCTACCAGATGGACTGCGCACTCTGAGAGCAGAGCGAGTCAGGACAGAAATCAACTGAGGAGAGGAGGCGGGGGCCAGCGCTCACCGGAGCAGGAAAGGGAGGGCACCGTTCGGTCGGGAGAGGAGAGCAGAGGACGAGGGGCTCCACAATGTCGTCAAACCGGACCCAGAACACCCACGGACTGAGACAGATAGGCCTGGACCAGATATGGGACGACCTGCGGGCTGGTATCCAGCAGGTGTACACACGGCAAAGCATGGCCAAGTCACGCTACATGGAACTCTACACGTATCCTGAGAGGCCGCAGAGGCTCAGTGCTGCGGGGGGATCCAGGGTTTGAATGTTGGGTTTTTGTTTGTTCTGCAAATATGATGTACAGTGGTCCCTCCTTTATTGCGGGGGTTACGTTCGAAAAATAACCCGCAATAGGCGAAGTCCGCGAAGTAGTCAGCTTT
>JAPZDY010000013.1:1284737-1294838 GCA_029783645.1 Ctenochaetus hawaiiensis | reverse complement strand
CACACACACACACACACACACACACACAGTCTCGTACTAAACACAGACGTGGCGGCATGCGAATGACTCGAGGTGTGTTTGATTTACGCTCGCAGACACTTGAAGAGAAGTGGAGGTGTCATTGAGCGGGTGGAGATAAATCAGCTGTTGCCTAAAAACCCACAACACCTCTCCATCACACACCTGATGTCATCGCCCTGTGACCTCTGACCTCCGACCTTCATGCCACAGGCTGCTGGCGGTGATGGAGACGGGAACAGGGTGAAGCTTTATGTATAAACTGTTTATGTTCACATCATCGGATCTCACAGAATATTTAATCTGACCTCCGACAGACAAACTGTGGTTTGAATTTATTTTGTTTTTTTTTATTTAAATCTCAAAATCTATTAAATTTCTTTCAGAGCATCAATCAAAATGTGTCTTTTGCAACAAAAAACCTGTTTATCATGGAAAGTTTGTGCCGAGGGTCAAAATGTTGTATCAGCTGCATCTAATCATTACAGATTTTCTGACTTTATAAAATTTAATTATTTAAAAAATATATTTTATTCATTTTCAACATATTTAAAGTAGCACAGATCTTATTGGTCACAAAAACTTCAGCAGGGTTTTAGCTTCTTTATAGATATGACGAAATGAAACGAGCCAATCAGAGCTTGACACCTCAGTCTGGGCTCCTATTGGCTGCTGTCAACGTCACTAAATATCCCTCCTTAACTTCTTGTTTTTACAGGAAACACATAAACATAGTGAGGCAAACAGCATTCTGGGAACTTGACAGAGAGTTTTATGGGTTAAGACGTTTAAACTCACTGATATTTGATTTATTGATCATTTAAAGAATTAAAAAATCCAACACGCTGCCGTGTTTTGCCAAAAATCGTCCGGATTTGTTGGATTTTTCGCGGTGTCGTGTTGTGTTCAGGGCCCCTTTGTTCCTCTGTAAGCTGCCTTATGTCGCCTCGAACACTCACCTAAGAAAAATGTTGACTGTCAGACGTCGATTAAAGCTGACACATGCTGCTCTTTGGTATTTTACTGTATGTGACTCACCGGTGCAGCTGCTTTCAGAGCTCGAACCAAAGAGTATCACCGTTTGGTTTTTTTAAACCTGAGTCTCTTATTTTCTGCAGAACATTATCGTTTATTTCTGCACAGTAAAAAAAAATTCAGCTTGGTGATTTTGATGTCATTGTGATAAAAATCTGTAAGTTTCAGTCTGTTTTTTTGTTTTTTTTGGCTAAACAAACAAATAAAACTACAAATTCACAAGAAACAAGCAGCTTCACCTTTAAAATGAACCATAAACATGTGACGTTCATTTAAAAACTCAAATTTCCATTAAACAGTATTAGATAAAACTTAACTGAGTAAAGCTGTAATTTATCTGTTTGACAGGCAGCTCTGACACACACAATGTGACGACCTGATCAAACCTGTGACTTCCTGTTTTATCTCTTCACAGAAGCTCAAGAACGAACTCTGGTTCTTTGTCTGGAGCTTTTTCTCACCTCTCATGTTCTTCTTCAGTTTTTATGTTTGTTCAGCTGAGTGATGCTCAACTAAGTTAGCTTCAGATCATCTGAGACTTTTATTGTGATAAAATGAAGCTTTAACAGCAGAAAAGTGTCAGAAAAAGAAAAAACACAAATGGAAATAAAGGAAGAAGAAAAAACTCCAGAGTCAAAAAACATGCAAACATTTTTAAGTTTTCAGTCTTTTCTTCAGTCGTGTGTTTCAGAATCCAGTCGAAGCTAAAATCAGACCTGCACATTTTATTTAAAAGGTTAATTCAGATTTCACTGATTCATCTCTACTTAAACTTTTAAAAGAGATTTCTTTGAATTCAGAGGATGAGCCTGGCGGAGTGAACTCCACTTCCTGACACTCTGCTGACTCGCGGTCTCTCCGGCTTTGGACGGTAAACAGCTGAAAGCAGGACGGACGGACGGACAGCGTCACTTTCAGAGCATTTCTGCGAGTCGCCTCAACAGAGGAAGAACAGATAATTAAACTGTCGGCTCCGTGTGAGCGGATCACTGAGATTAAAGCAGGAGGCAGCAGAGCCGTCCGTCCTGACTCAGCATGTGACGACGCTGAGTCACCGCCTTCGGTCTGAACCCTCGAACCGTCGGCCGAACTGGACCTGAACGGACCTGAACGGACCTGAACGGATCAGCTGAGGTTTTTCTATCTGCTTCTCTCTATATTTTGCACTTTTCACTCCTCAACATGGTCGAGGTTAATAAAAATAAAGCTGACTCACAGCAAGAAGCCCAAAATGTAAAGCAACAGTCTCAGTTTGACTCAGTTTGGCTCAGTTTGGCTCAGTTGGGTCCAGGTCTCTTTTCAGGACGTGCAGGCATCTAATCCCAGGAAACTAAATTTAGAAACTGAAAGTCCCTTCAGTGCATTCCTGTTTCCATTTTCACCACGTTTTAAGAACTGTGACAATAAAGCAGATTGGACCAGTAATTAAATAAAAAGCAAGAAGCTCGAATGGAGAAACACCAGCAAGAGAAGACGAGATGAGACGAGACCCCCTTCAGCCACAGAGCGTCGAGTTCTTCAGTGCCTCCTTTTCTGTTTTCTGCTTTAAAACAGAATATTAAAACAATTCAAAATTTAAGCTTTGCCTCTTTTGTTTGTCCACATTCTCTAATTATCTGACTCTTGGTGCCAAACAAGAATTCCCATCCTGAATCCTGGAAACTTCCGGTCTGAAACTCTTTGCTGCTCCGGTTCTTCCCATCAGAAGGTTCAGACCGGAACATCAGGTTGTGCTTCAGTTTCTGGAAACGTTCGTCAGATCCCAGAAAAGTTCCTGAGGTCAGAAAGAAAACGTTCCGGTCACAGGCTTCAGCCGACGCTGTGGTCCGTTTGATTCTTTGTGATGTTCTGAGAAACAGGCCTTTCAGTGAGGAGAACGTTTTGTCTTTCATGGGAGTTAATGGCCATGAAAACAAACCGAAGACACACACACACACACACACAGAAAAAAGGAATGAATCCAAAGTAAACGCTGAGAGGTGAATTGTAAGGACTCAGGAGGGTTTTCAAGCCCCGTGATAAAAGCTATAGAGCGGCTCTCAGGTTTCATAGGGAGCCTTTACTGCACAAAGGTTGGAGATAATAAGCAGGAAGCTGGTTTCAGCCTGCAGGACTGATGTCGGGAACAGAACGCCGCGGCGCTGCTGCCTCGTCCGTCAAACAGCAGCTCGTGTTGTCTCAACGCCCGGCGCAGGAAAGGTCAGGCCTGCTGCTCCGGCGCTGAACAAACAGCACAACACCGTGTGGGGCTTTTCAGGCTGAACACACACACACACACACACACACACACACACACACACAGATACACACTCTGAGATGCATCCAGGCATACACACACATTATCACCTGACACACAAGCAGACACACAAACACACACCCGTGGGCTCACGTAGGCGCACACACACACACACACACACACACACACACATAAATGCGATGCATGCGAGGCAGGCGGTGCAGCGCCGGGACACCTGTTGTAGAGCTGCAGCAGGGTGGTGTCGAGGTGTTGACACGGCAGCTACCGCAGCGTCTGAACCATGACGAGGTGAACTGAAAAACACCGTGTCGCACGTCTCATCCGGTTCGCAGTCTGTTCACCTGTGGCCACGCCCACCAGTGATGTCACAGCGTGCTGCCACACCCTGCAGTGAGGTGAGATCTCCTCCCACAGGTGGTCAAAGGGCTGAGCAGCACAGAGCTGCAGAGGGTTAGGACTCTTTGTGCTCTCCGAAACATACGGAGACTGCACTCATTTCGTACGTTTTTCTGCACAATGACAGGGAGCTTACGGATACGGAAGAAACGGAGCAATACCACCGGAAATCATGGGGGCAGGATAGCGAATAGAGAGGAATTATGGAGACGACAAAGAAGACGTTTAGAGAATCTCTGCGAACTTGTAAGAAACTATAGAAATCTCTACGATGTTACGTTACAAGGACACTGCGACAAACACAGCAACGAATAGCTGAGAGGAGATTTGTTACTCTTGCACAGTCGCCATGTTTGTTGATTTGCACTGCCCTCTAGTGGAAGTATTGCGTAACATCTACACCAACACAAAGAACGCATTTGATTGGTTCATCAGCTGAAGTCCAAACACACACACCACCAACCACCTGCTAATGCTCTGCTAGCTAACCGTGGTTTGAAACAATGGGTGGAGTTAGCTGCTCTACCAAACCTCAAAACATCGAGATGCTTTACAGGAAGAGAACAGAGTCGTTTTGATGTAAACTGGCTCAAAAAGGGAGATTTTTTTACACAATTATCAATTGTAAACAATTATCAAGAGATGACAACATGGATTTTTTTACTGTCTTTGCAAAAGATTGCACTTTTTTTCTGATCTGATTTTAAAATCAGAAGGATATGAGTCATAATTTTCCACTCATTGCTATGTGGTCGTTTGCAGGAATATATTCCAAAATCTTCAATATATTAAAGAATCCTTGAAAAATTCCTGGACTTGCACCAGAAACTAATCACTTGTTCCTTTGCAGATGACTAAATGTTCCCATAATTCTGTGTTTCCGTCTGTCAGGAGCTCCGGATCCTGAGCGACGTGGAACAGCAGATCACCTGGTTAGATGTTTTTTTACGAGTCCTGGCCGCTTGTTACAAATCTGCCACGACCGACAGAAAAACAGAGCGGCTGCAGCCAGATTTTTTTTTTTTTTGTAAACGGTGTCTCTTTCTTTAATGCATCCTTTAATGCAGTCGCTTGGACGGAGAAGCTCTGATGAGGCAGAATGTTTTGGCTCCGACAGAAACTCTCTTAAGGTTGTAAACACACCGTTGAACATACGGCCAACAGAACCGCCGGCGGGTCAAGGACGCCGTCGACCCTCCGTCTCTCTGATCTCCCCTCTGTTCTCCGTCCCTTCATCCTTCCCAGTCATTCATCTCTCCAATCTACTCACCGTCTTTGCTATCAGAATACTTGATCATACATTTTATTGATCCCTGGAGGGAAATCATTCAACATTTTGGCCGATCTGCAAACTCTACCGGAGTTTCTTCTTTACGACCTACATTTATGTTTCTGATCCCGACCTTTTAGCTTCCTACCAACAATCCTCATGTTTTACCTTGCTTCCTACCCCTCCTAACACCTGCTCACCGGTTCTTCACATACTTTACCTTGTCTTTTCTTTTTTTTAAGCCCATGTTTTCCCCCATCGTCCCCCCTTGCATGCATGGCCGTCATGCCAGCTGCGCGCCTGCAGAGCTGTTGCAGGCAGTTCATGCAACTTTACAGCAAACGCATCATTCCTGCATTTCTAAACTGAATTTCTCTCAATGCTCCACCCAGAGGAAAGGTCAGAGGTCACGACATGAGCTCCAGGACTGCAGTCCGGCCCAAGGACACTTCATTGGGGTGGGGGTGGGGGGGTTGACATGCAGCCACTGTGGACGTCATTTCCTCCAATCTGATCTTCTAATCAACTGATTTAAACTTAATCATGTTTATGTTGTGAGATTAAGTGAAACTCGTGGAATTTAACCTTTTCATTCACCAAACAAGAGTCGATGTGCAGGTTTAAGTAACATGAGAGTCTTTACTGTAATGACACGAGTATAGGAGCACCCTGATTGTAAGACCAGCTCCATTTTTCCATTCAGGAGTTCCAGAAAAAATACCAGAATGCAAATAATGTTAAAAAAATAAGAAAATGTTTGATGGAAAAAAAACAGCTTGAACTGTTGTTTTTAATTATCCTGCTCATATTTCCCATCATATGACTGTTCAGTCTGATTTTTCACAAGCTTTTATCAAGAGCAAGTTCTATAAAATTCTGATTAATCGCCTGTGAAGACACATTTTTCTAACCATTATTAAACTGATCGCAGGTTCGTGTGAAGTCATCTGTGTCGCTCAGGTCAGAATCTGTGAAGGCTTCACCCAGAAGGTCAGTGAACGCAGCTGCTGACGGATATTCTGCTTTTTATGTTCAGGCCTCTTTTTTTTTTAATCTCTTTTCTCACAAACTGCAAAAATTTAAGCAAATTTGCATCCTGAATAAATCAACAACAATTTAAATATTTCTGCATTCACAGTCGCTGGAACTGACAGAACATGATGAGCAAAAGCCTCTTTGGATGCTGCTGGTTGTGAAAATCCAAGTCCAGAAAATCAACAGCACACACACTCAAACACACACAGCACATCAGTAGAACAAAAGTATATGACAAATATATTCAATTCACCAATAAAAACGTGTTTTCCACTGTCGCCTTTCAGTGCAAAACAAATATTTTCTGAGCACTATATGAATATTTTACAGATTATAAGCCCGGGATCATAAAACACTCTGAATGTCACACAAATCAGAAGGAAAAATGAAAAACTGCAGCTCTGACACACAGAGTTCACTTAAATATTTCTATAATATGAAGAATAAAACAGGAACTTCTTAAAAAAATCATGAATATTTTAGAAATCTAACCTGTTACAGTGGAACTAGAAGACTTTAAATCCTATTTACAGATACATTTCTTAACAATTTCATGGCAGATTTACTGCAATAAATAGAAATATGATCGAAGTAGTTAACTGTTTGGATTAAACACCACTGACGCACTGGATCACCCAGAAGAAATCATGTTTGAATGTAACAGTGGTGCCACAGAAGTAAACGGGCCGTAATATGAACCACGGCCCCAAACGTACCATCTCTTACATAAACAGACCCGGTTAATTAATGGAAAGTGGTGGCACGGCTCGGCACGGCTCGGCACAGCTGATAAGGAGCAGGGTTGCATAGGAACAGAGGAAACTGAGTCTCTGGAGGGCGAAAGTGGCTCAAAACAAGGATGAGAAATGCGCTGTAAAGTGCGTGTTTTCGGGCTCTGCGTCATTTAAAATCACTCTGCGTTCAAATGACCAGCGACATGCGAGGGCCAAGTTTCTGACTTTTTACCCGAAAACTGGATCTTTTCACTGTTTATTTTGCTAAACTGATCGAATTTATTGGATGTTCTGAAATCTGTGTGCGTAAATGCGAGTTTTAACACATTTTAACTTTGATTTTATCTCCACATTAAACGAAAACATGTCCACTTTCGATGCCAAGCCATTTTAAATTGTGTTAAGCTTATCTTCGTGAGGGATACAACTAGAAAATACATATTTCTTGTTGACAGGAGTGATTTTTACTCAGTGTCGCAGGTGTTTTGCTTGTCAGGATCAACTGGCTCTAAAAGGTCAGAGTTCACCCACAAGATCTCAGCAATTCACAACCTTTTAACAACAAGCTTAATGAGAAAGAAACGCATGTACTCACATGTGAAACTCCTGCGTTAAAAACTGCGGGTTTTGTATCTCTGTCACACCATCACCGCTCCACCGCGCCCCGCTCACAGCTGCCAAATCCCATCCGGAGAGGAGGCGCAGAGTGGCCGCTCCATGAGCGAAAAACTCCGCGCAGCGCAGCAAAAGAAAAGTGTTTGGAGTAGAATCTCTTGGAGGAAGATGAAGATGTTGAAGCTTGATTTTCTCCTGTTTTAAATCCAGGCAGAGCGGTTATGATGAGATGGACTGAAGGGGCGACAGGAGCGCAGAAGTGTGCCCGCAGCAGCGGCGCGGGAGCGGACTGTGGCGCTTCAGTCCAGCCGGGGAGGGCAAAGTGCGCACCGGCTGCCTCACTCCGCCTGCTCCGCTTCCTCCGGCATCTTCCCAACTTCAGCTGCTTTAATCCTCCGGGAGCTGCTCCTGCTTTCTTTTATTCCCCTTTAATCCCGAAAAACACACTCGTCCAGCTCGGGAAAAGAGATGTTTAATTTCTTCTCATCGCTTTCAGGTGTGATAATTAACCAGAACAAACGCCTCCCAGAGAAAAGTCCTGCTCGCGGCTCCGGATGTTGCTTTTATCTTGTCTTTTGGATAAATCTGCTAAAGGCGAGGAGAGGGGGAGTTTCCCCGGCAGACCGGAGTGTTTTGCTGTGTATCGGTGCGTCGGTAGGTCGGTAGGCTGGTAGGGCTGACCGGCCGGACTCCCATCATCCCCGCCGCTTGATCGCCCCGTGGACGCGGACGGAGAGAGAGAGAGAGAGAGAGAGAGAGAGAGAGTGAGGGAGAGTTGAGAAGAGGGAGAGAGAGTGGGAGTATCGCGAGGTTACGCCCTAAGTCCCGTTTGTCTCGCGCTGTGGTGACCGAGGATACATGAGCGCACGCGGGGAAGGAACGAAGTCAACATACGAAAAACATGAAAAAACGCGTCTGTTCATGCACACATGCACGCGCACGGCATGCACAGGGAACCCCCAACTCAAAACACACACACACACACACACACACACACACACCAGAGTACACACATGCTGTCTGTTGTAGAGTGTGATGGAAAAGCTCTGTAAACATCAGAACATGAGACTGACTGTTAGCTATTACTTCTATGTTCACACACACACACACACACACACACACACACACACACACTGTGTAAGTCCAACAGCTGACATGTATTGATCATCTTTAAATCACTGTACTTCAGTTTTCAGGCTGTTTGTACTTGTTACTCGTTGTTTAAGTGAAGGAAGCCTCGATGCTGCAGAACACAGTGATCCTCTGCAGCTCTGAGCTCGAGCTAACACTCTGTGTTCGTCTCTTTCCGTCTCAACATGACGCTGCATGTGCACAAAGTCAGCCCATAAAGAACACGGCTGGCCCAGTTTGGTGGCAAAGATCTTGATTGGTCTGCACACACACACACTCAGACAGAGTCCTGAAGTGGGACACAGACTGAGAGCCAGACCGGATCAGAGCTGGACCTCACTGATGCTCTGAAGTCTGAATGGGAGCAAATCCCTGCAGCAAGTTCAACATCTGCTGGACAGACTGAAACCAGGAGCGAGGAGCCTATTAGAGCAGCTCATTACTGAGCAGGACTCACATGTCAGTGCACACGTCCTGTTCGCGTGTTCGAGTACCTGAACACTGCAAATTCATGTCAGAATTTTATATTTAATTGTGTCTATAAATACCAAACTTTGAATTTTGGCAACATAAGCTTCTCACACCTCCTGTTGTCGCCCGTATTTCCTCTTTTTTTCTCAGTGAAACATGTTTTTGTAGCAGAACACATGTGAGAAACTTTCCTCAAATCATTTATTTCCAAACAACTTCTTCTTCTGTTAGCTGCCTCCTTGTCTCTGCTGTCCACCTCCCACCAGGATCAATTATCTCCCAGCATGTTGCTGCTTCCAGTAAGTCCACAGTGTGAGGTGTACAAGAGGCGCCCCCTTGTGTTTGCCATCAGTATTGTAAAAACAGTGATGAGACAAACTCGGACAGATTTAGATGTTTGTGAGGACGTGTGATCGAAAGCTGCAACACTTTGACATTACTGAAAAATAATCTGCACACAGGGATTGGTTTTGTTTTTATTCAATTCAAGAAACTATTCACACATTAATGGGATTTTACAAGGCATCTTTCAGCTGACAGTGTGTGTGTGTGTGTGTGTGTGTGTGTGTGTGTGTGTGTGTGTGGATCATAATGTGTAGATCATGGCTGGTATGTGACACATGATCCATATAAGCGAACTGTCTGTGAATGTTTAGTTTGTGTGTTTATGTGTAAAGACATCAGATATGTGTGTGTGTGTGTGTGTGTGTGTGTGTGTGTGTGTGTGTCCACTGCAGAAACCTGAACAACCTGAACACCTGTCGGTCCGGCTCAACAGCTTCGATCAGCCATCTGATCTAAACTCAAACTGTCACCAGCTGCAAAAACCAGTGAGGTTCAGTTTGTGGGATTTAGAGCCATCTAGTGGTGAAGCTGCAGACTACGCTTGATTAACAAATTACAGATTACGTCTTTTACTAGTTTTATGCAAAACATAGAGCAAAGGTGTGGGAGCTGTTTGTTTGTTAATCTTTAGTTTTTTTGTTCACTAATTCTAAGTAATATTTTTGTTTGATTATTTTAGATGTTTGTTTCATTCTTTAGTATTTTCTTTAGTTGTTTGTTTAGTTTAATTATTTCCCAGTTTAGTGTTTCGTTTGTCTAGTAATTATTTTGTTCATTTGTTTCGTTTTGGGATT
>JAPZDY010000013.1:1142233-1155486 GCA_029783645.1 Ctenochaetus hawaiiensis | reverse complement strand
TTAAAATCACTTTAATCATAGTTACAGTTACACAGTTCACTACATTTATTTTTACTCTACATACATGTAATGTCTGTTAGATAATTCAACATGGACTCAACAGGAAATGTGAGGAGGAAAGTTAGAAAACACTGATTCACTTTCTGGTCTGTTAAATGTCAGAAAATGGTGAAAAATGCAGAGCGAACGAAAAGAAAACAAACTGACATCTGACGTCAAACTGTGGCTGTTGAACTTGTTTTCCCTTGACTTACTAACTAATCGTTTCAGCTCCGCTCGTTTTAACGACTGACCGTGGCTTGTTTTGTGGGCGGGGCTTGGTGTTGTCTGTCCCGCCTCTTGTTGTTTCGTAGGGGTGGAGTTATCGGTGGCGGGGGCGGAGCCTGAGTCCGTGGAGGTGCTGAGATCTTGTGCTTCTGGTGCCACCTGCTCCGTCTCTGACTGACTCTCTGCGGCACAACACAACACGATCAATCAATCGATAAGATCAATACAGGGACTGAAACACGGTGAGATGAATGTCTCGAGTTTCCAGGTTCGAAACTTAAAAACTTTAAAACATCCAGATGTTTTCACGGCTCTGACCTGCGCTCTCGTGCGAACCCTCGTCTCCTTCTTTCTTGACGAGGGCGCCGTTGCGCCGCAGCGTTCGGTGAGTCACGCCGTGTTTCCTCAGCAGGTGGCGCTCACAGTTTGATTTGGTGGAGAAAAAGGCATCACACTTTGGGCAGGGGAAAGGCTTCTGACCTGGGGGGAGAATTTCATGAGGAGAGAGATGCTTTTATTTTGAAATTCAAGTTATTTTGTGTTTTAATGAACTTTATTGTGAAGTTTGTCAGTTTCATGTGTAAAAGTTCAGATGTTCACAACTTAAAGCATCTAAAACATGTGACCAGACGCCCTGAACTCGTTGATTATAGTATATTTTTAATGAAAACTTTAATTTTAGTGTCATTTATCTTTTATTTTTCTGTTTTTACAGTTGTCAGATAAATATGGTGGAGGAGAAAACTGAAGGAGCAGAAAATGTAGTTACTCAAGTGAAGCAAAAGTTACTAGAATACTTGAGTAAATATAATAAGTTACTTTTCACTTCTGGCAGCCATTTGAAATAAAAGACAAACCAGTAAAGAGGAAAATGTTTCATTAAAACAGAAAAGTCAAACAGCACATTTTCATATTTACTTCAGTTTGTTTTCTTAATTTAAAGTGAATAATGGAACCAAACCTCATTGACATTTCATTAAAGTTTATTACTCTCAATGACTTCAGACTCTACAGAGGGAATGTTTGTCAGTAACTTGAAGTTTTAGGTAAAACTGGTCTTTGTGTGACTTTCGGGGCTTCATGCATCGTCTCCTGACCTGAAGATTCGTCCACATGTTCATGTTCATGTGTGTGTTTGTGTGTAGCTGCTGTGTGTTACCGGTGTGTGTCAGCATGTGTCTCTGCAGGGAGCTGGCCCAGGGGAACACTCGGGGGCAGAAGGGGCAGGTCATCTTCTGGACAGAGTTGGAGTAGGCGTTCTTCTTTCCTTTGGACTGCGGCGCCACCGTCGTCGCTGCCGGCTTCGCCTCGTCCTTGGCTCCTCCCTCCTTCTCCTCCCGTCCTGCTGCTCTGTCCACATCTGTTCACAGGGAAGGTTCGAGTTAAATCATCTCTTCCTGTTTTTACCCATCATCCTCTCACAGAGTCCTGAACGCGTCCCTCCTCCCACCTCTCTTTCCAGCCAGGTCTGCGGCGCCGGTCTGCAGGTAGGTGCTGAACTTGTTGGCGTCTGTGGTGGCCAACATCTTCTCCACGCTGGCGAACTCCCCGCTGGACTCCAGGTCGATGCCACCGCCGCCGCCGCTCACCACCGCCTTCTCCTTCACGGTCAGGGCCGCAGGCTTCTTCCTGACCCGCTTTCTGTTGGACACAGAGGAGAACAACAGGATTTTTATGTCTGTTACTTTGGCGCCATCTGGTGGTGGAACAAATAATTACACAGAGGTGGATGATGCATACTTCACTAAATTGAGCAGACATTTAATTTGGTTTAGTCGAACTCTTCCTTAACTTGTTTTATTTCTTTTTTAAAGTGTGTAGAGCTCAAAATGATGAACAAACAGACAAACAACTGCACGAAACCAACATCAGAGTTTTCTTCTAAATTCAAATCTGTTGGCAGTAAATAATAAAGTGTAGTTTGCTGACAAAAACATACTTGTTGCCTGTTTCTGTGTGGATTTGTGAACGCAGCATCTATAAAAATGAAGTGATTCTTGCTGATCGATGCAGCTGACGTACCTGGAGTTTCCCTCAGGTGTGTCCTCGCTCTGCGCCTCAGCAGAAGGTCCCGGGGCGTCTGCAGCAGAGTCGGCCTGAGAGGAAGCCGGGGATTTGCCCTCCAGCGTGGCGGCGTCCCTCTTCAGCAGATCTGGAGCTCCGGAGACTGAGTGGATGATCTGAGCGATGGAGGCCAGAGGAGGCAGCTCCTTCAGGGCAGTGGAGGGCGAGGAGGAGGAGGAGGTGGAGGAGGCCGGTTTGGGGAGCAAAGGTTTGAGCCGCTGGGCTCGTGTGGAGCTGCTGAGGTTGGAGAGGGTGGCGGGGGGCGGGGTCGATCCAGGGGGGAGCTGGTAGCAGCCGAGTTGTGGGTGAGGATGCAGAGGAGGGAGGGCGGTCTTCTCCTCCTTGGACGAGGCGAGGGCGTGCTGCTGCTCGACAACGCTGCCGCCGCCGCTCTGCTCCGTCTTGATCTCCCTGCTCTCCCCCTCCCTCCGCTGCCTCTTGCTGGGGATGGACAGATCGATGGGCTGGTCCAGGACGGAGCAGTCGAAGCTGGGGGAGACGCTCTCCAGTTTGATCCCAGGAGACCCCGACTGGCTGTGGGATCCGCGACCCTTGGCGGAGAAGTCCAGCGGCTGGTCCAGTTCTGTAGGATAAATCACACTGGTGAGCTCCTCCACCTTCACCGCCGTCTGAATCGGAGGCTGGCTGATCCCGTTCAGCGCCATCTGGTTCGCCGCAGCGGCTCGGCCCGAAGCGACCGCGGTGATAGGCACGTTGGCAGGCAGGAGGGTGGCGATGTGCTCCTCGATCTCCCTCTCCTGCACCTCGGGGTGCTGCTTCAGCAGGTGGTGGATGCAGTTGCGTTTGGCCAGAAAAGCGGCGCCGCAGCGTCGGCACTCAAACGGTTTCCTCTGGCAGCCGTTGTGCGTGCGCAGGTGGATCTGCAGGGCCCGGTAGGTCTTCAGGTCCTCGCCGCAGAACCGGCACGTTGTCTCGGCTCCGGCGCAGCCCGTCTCCGCATCCTGGGTGGTGGTTGTTGCAGCAGTGATTGCAGCGGCGATGTTCGCTGTGGTGGTGGAGGTGACATACTTGATGTTCTTCTCGATGTCCTTCCTCGAGGTCTTGGCGTGCTTCTTCCTGAGGTGGCGCTCGCAGTTGGCTTTGACAGTGAAAGGATAATGGCAGACCCGGCAGACGTAGGGCCGCTCGCCGCTGTGCGTCCGCAGGTGTCGGATCAGCGTAGCTTTGTCCGGAGCCACGTAATCGCAGATGTTGCATTGGTGGGGGAGGATGCCGAGGTGGAAGCGCATGTGAGCCTGCAGGACTCCGGAGAAGGCGAACACCTGGTCGCAGAATCGGCACGGGAACGAGCCTTTAGCAGAGCCGGCGGTGGCGTTGTTTCCCCCTTTGGTTCCTGGCTTCCTCCCGCTAAGCCCCGCCTCCTCATGCACTGCTGTGGTGGCAGCTGGCGGGGAATCAGACAGAGGTGTGTGAGCGTCACCCAAACACTCGGCATCCAGCTGCCCGCCGTTCCCGGCAGAAGAGGATGAGGAGGATGAAGAGGGGGTTTTGAAGAGAGTCGGGGTGGGGGGAGGCAGGCTGGGGCTGATGCAGCCCAGTGAGGCCTGCTGGGAGCTCTGGAGGGGGGGAGGAGTCGTCGCTGTGAGGCTGGAGCGAGGGGTGATGGGAGGTTTGGGCTTCAACGGAGGCATCGCCTTCTGACCCTGAACTTGACCTGCAGGAGGAAGAAACACAGGATTCAGTGCCGTCAGTCTGTTTTTTTAGATTTTCACCAGGAGTCACCACATCTTTACCACAGAGTCTTTAACAAACTAATTGATTGATTAATTGATTGACAATCACAAGAACATCCAGCTCCACAGACACCAACCTTGACCTCCAGCAAACCCCGGAGCTTTGGCCAGCGGTGGGAGGGTCAGGCCCATCTGATTCGGCGCTGCACTCGCCACCTTGAGGATCTGCTGGATGTCTGCCAGCTCCATGATCCCGGCTCCGCCCGCCTCTCCGGGTTTGACCCCAGACGAGGCCGCACTGCCCGTCGCAGCGCCACCGTCAGGCTGCAGAAGGAATCCGGCCTGGAAGGGCTGCAGGGAGAGCAGGCTCAGGGCGTCTCTCTGGGAGAGGCCCTGCAGGGCCGAGGCAGTACCCGAGCCCTCCAGCAGGGGGATGCTGAGGGCTGCCAGACCGCCCAGCCCCAGAGTCAGGCCCAGACCTCCGGACAGGTAGGCTGAGGCCGGCTCCTGGGGAAGGCTGGAGGACGGCGGCTCCACGTGGATCACCTTGATGCTGTCCAGGTGAGCCTGATGGATCTCGTCTTCTGTGGGACCAGACTTCACCTGGGAGAGAAGGACGGCATCCATCAGAGGACGGTTCACAATCATGATCATTTCACAAAACATTTCCATCCTCTTCAAGCTTCTACAGCTGCATTTCCAAAACCCACCTTAGAAATGTGCTGAAGACCCAGACCTTCCAAGAAGCTGGCCTGCTCCGAGAAGACTTCATTCTCCACTTCCTGACCGTCCTTCTCAACGCCGTTCTCTGCGGCTTCATCCTCCGCCTCAGCCTCCACTTCCTGTGTGTCGGTGGTGGTGGTGGGCTTGTCCGGGTGGGAGGTGGTCTTGTGAAGGTCCAGGGCGGAGCGCAGGGGGAAAGCCTTGTCGCAGCAGTCGCAGACGAACCGGTGGAACTTGCTGATGCACCTGCGGAGGTTTGTCTCACACCAGACCTGTCGGGACGGAGAGCGTCGGTTAGAAACTGACATCAAACCCGAAGTTATCGTCAGAGGTTTGGCTCTGCGTTGATACCTGCGCGATGTGGGCGAACTTCTTGCAGGAGAAGTCGATGAAGGCCAGGTCGTTGAAGCCGGTGGGGATGGAGGGGTTGTTCTGGATGAAGGGGCGGCCGCTGGGGTCTTGGGGGAGGAGCTTGTGAACCCCCGCGTTGTGGCGCAGCAAACCACGGTGCGTTCGGAAAGAAAGGCAGCAGAGATCACACCTGCGAACACAACCAGGAAACTCACATTCATCCACACTGCACATGAACTGCAAGGAAATCCCATGATGCCACACTGCTCCACCACGTCATCCACCTACATCCTTTTGTCTTCACTGTTCTGACACAGAGCCCCCTGGTGGCACAAAACACGAAATGCAACAACAGTTTGAAACCCTGACAGAGCTGAGTGTCACTGAGAGACCAGAGTTTTTCTTTTTACAAAATAAGAGCAAGTGATCAGATGTTAAATGCTGTCTGAATGCAAACAGCCAGACAGGAACCTTTCAAAATAAAATGCTTTTTTAAATCAGGTTTTTGGAAAGTTTGTTCTGTTCCCGTCTTCATCAAAGGTCAGAATCAGGTTTGAATTAGTGGAAAAATAAAAAGTTATGCCAAAGAGGGTCCTCGTGTGTGTGTGTGTGTGTGTGTGAGTGTGTGTGTGTGTGTGTGTGTGTGGGGTGTGTGTGTGTGTGTGGTGGCAGTGCTGCTCTTGTTAAGCGCTGAGAGGACAGCTGCTCAGTGTCTGCCACAGTCACACACTCTTATCATGTTTTGTGTGTGTGTGTTTGTGAGGGTGAGTGTGTGTGTGTGTGTGTGTGTGTGTGTGTGTGTGTGTGTGTAATCCCCTCGGACATGCTGTCAGAGGATTTTTGGGGGGCAGAGGAGGGCAAACGCTGTGGACCATATGTGGACCAGCACTTGTTGAACTCTCCTCCTCCCCTTTTCTCCATCACTCCTCCTCCTCCTCCTCTTTTTCCTTGTTGCAGTGTGTGTGTGTCGTGTTGTGTGCAGTGTGTGTTTATGAGTGTGTGAGTGCACAAAGGTTGGCTTTGCACTCACTCGAACACTGTTGGTCAGTTTGAAAAGAAAGAATCAAAATCTATGAAGCACAACGAAGATATCGTCTTCTTCCTGCGAAACTCTGTGCCTACATTACCCACAATGCTCCTCAGCTGCCTGAAGTTTAGTCACAGGAGACTAATGTAAGTATAATAATGAATAAAGCTGAACTAATGTGGCTCTTCGCAGCTCTCCATCGCTCCTCTCCTCCCTGCAGTTCGGTCGATCCTCTTACAGGCTGATTAGTGAGGATTTACAGCTAAATATTCCCGTCTTCCTCCATAACGAGCTCAGCGCCGCACTCTTCCTCTTTCTCTCCTTTTGTTTTTTTATCTTTCCTCCTCACCGACTTCACGTCCAAACCCTCCATCCTCTCCTTTGTTCCTTTTTCTTCAGTCTTTAATGTTTTATTCTCTTTCACTCCTTTCATCCTTCTTTTCTTTCCTTCCTTCATTCCTCCTCTCCTCCATCTTTTCCCTCCATCAGTGAAAAGCAACAGGAGTTCTGCTGAAACTTCAAACTTTGAACTCCAGCTCTGTGTGTGTTTGTGTGTGTGTGTGTGTGTGTAAGCAGTTTTGTCACCATGGTGACCGACTATCCTTTTTTTTCCACGGATGGTGGGGGTGTCGTCATGGCAACGAGGCTCAGCCGAGTGTGTCCTGAACCCTCCTCCTCGCTGTGACTTATTAAGTTGTCTCTCTCTCTCTGTCTCTCTCTCTCTCTGTCTGTCTCTCTCTCTCTGTGTCTCTCTGTCTCTCTCTCTCTCTCTGTCTCTCTCTCTGTCTGTCTCTCTCTCTCTCTGTCTCTCTCTCTCTGTGTCTCTCTGTCTCTCTCTCTGTCTGTCTCTCTCTCTCTGTGTGTCTCTCTCTCTCGCTCGCCCAGTGGTGACATATTAGCTTCTCTCTCTTTTTCTCACCATCCGTCCGTCTGTCTTCCCTTCTTTCTTTAAGCTGACCCTCATTTCCTTCTCTCTGCATTTCATCCCTCCACTTCTTTTTTATCTCCTAATGACTGATTTACTCCCTCCTCTACCATCCCTCCTCCTCCTCCTCTCCTCCTCCTCCTCCTCCCTCCTCTCTCTCTGTTTGACTCCCTGCTTGTTAATTAGTCCTGCAGGGGAAACAAAGCTGAATGATATTCACCAAAACTTTGATGAATCTCTAAACCACATAAACTTTCTTTCAAAGCGAACAGAAGCAGCCGACAAACCGTCAAACGTTTGTGAGGCTGCAGCAGGTAGCATGTTAGCTTAGCTTAGCTTAGCTTAGCTTAGCTTAGCGAACAGACTGGAAAGACTACATTACCACCGGTGAGGTAAGAAGTGCCTTCTTCTAAAAACACTCCATTACAGGTAAAATCCAAAAATGTTACCCAGATAAGAGCATTAAAAACAAAATTTACTAAAAGTATCAATAATTAATGTGTTTTTCTTAATATAAAATGTAACTGTTTGTGTCAAAAAGTAGTGGAGTAAAAAGTACAACTCATCTAGTGTTCACTGCAAATTTACAGTAGTGAAGAGTTTTAATGAGCAGCGCGGAGAGGAAACACTGAAGAACAAGAACCTCAGAACTTTTCTAAAGAAAATATGTATGAGAGAAGTGACGGACACAAACATCAGTGGGAAAATAAAATGGGGGGAAAAACTGCAATGAATTCTGGGATAAGATGTGTGTCCGTGTGTGTGTTCGTGTGTGTCCGGGTGTGTGTGTGTGTGTACCTCAGCGCGGTGTCCGGGTGTGTGTCCATGTGTGCGTCCAGCTCCAGTCTGGAGCTGCAGGTCTTGAAGCAGATGGGACACGGCAGCAGCTCCTCCTCTGCTCCTCGAACCGCCGCTGACGACTCCTCCGACGCCGCGTCCTCCACCACCTGAGAACACACACACACACACACACGTTAACAAACACACAACGATTCGTCCTCGTCGTTCATCATCTTTAAGTCACTCTGTGAATCTCTGCTGCGTCTGGAAACGTGGCGTCGGTGAGCTCGAACCTTCTTGCTGGGCGGCTCCTCTCCGTTCTCCTCCTCCTGCCTCCTCTTGACGGACGGACGGCGGCGTTTGGTGGGGGAGGGGGGGCTGACAGGGAGCAGACCGCTGGCCGGGTCCTTTTCATGGATCTTCATATGTCTGAGAGAGAGAGACGGGAGGTCAGAGGTCGTTTTACTCAGAGACACTACAAACAAATGTTCAAGTGAGACGAGCGACAAGATGTCAAATTCACTGAACTGAAGGTTTCTGTCAAGAACTGAAACGACTGAAAGGAGTTTGAAGAGGCAACAGCAGGTAAAACTTCACTTTTAGTACAAAAAAACTCAGAAACAGTGAAAAATCAACTGTTTCTTTAAAAAAAAATGATGAGAAACAACATCAAGACAACAAAACTTCAGATTTTTGACTTTAAAGCAGAAAAATCTCTGAAACCAGCAGATTGTTTTTATATTTCTGAGAAAAAAACATTAAATTCTTTGAATTTTAATCACTTAAATGTGTTTAAATCAGATGAGAAGTTCATCAAACTAACAGGCTCGAGTCGAGGATTTGTGGGTAAAAAAGCAGGGGATTCTGGGAAAGTGAGTCAGAGAAGAGACTGATGAAGTTTGTTTCTGAGGAAGCTCACACACACACACACACACACACACACACACACTCCCGCAGTAATGATCTGTAATAGTGTGTAATTATCTCATAATTACACACTCGGCCGTGTTGCAGCCTTATAAGGCGGCGGAGTGAAGATGAAGCAGGAAGTTTTATCTCCCTTGTTGCCGTGACAACGATGTGGCAGGAAGGCCATTGCTTGACCCAGAGAATAATTTTACCTTGAAATTTTATTAAAGAAAAGAAAATGGAGAAACTAAGAAAAGGAAAGATGATAAAAAGGAGCAGAAAAAAAGTGGAAGAAAGAAAAAGATGGTAAAGTGAGAAACGAAGGAAAGATTCAGGATTCAGTGCTGTTTTTTTTTTTTTATTCAGATCTTCCTTTAAGTTTTTTGTACATCTTGTTCAAGAAGTTTTGTCTCTGATTTTAAAAACAGGAAGGAAAGAGAACAGAGGTGATGAAGGAGTGAAGAGGAGGATGGAGATCTCGTCTTTCCTTCCTCCTCAGGTCAGTTTCTCCTTCAGCTGCGTCTCCTCAGAGGTCACATGTTGCTGCTTGATTTAAAGACCTGTGTGTGTGTGTGTGTGTGTGTGAGTCTGTGTGTGTGTGTGTGTGTGCGCGCTTCAAACTTGTAAACGTGTTGATCGAGTGTTTGTGAGTGTGTGTGTTTTAGTTTAAACGTTACTGAAAGCGTGTGAAAGTGTGCAGGCTGTTAGCATGTGTTCAGCTATTTTTGTGTGTGTGTGTGTGTGTGTGTGTGTGTGAGTGTGTGTGTGCTTGTGTGTGAGTGTGTGTGTGTGTGTGTGTGTGTGTGTAAAGGTCATCCAGCTAGCTTGCATGTGGTGGTAGTGAAGGTGTCAGTTTACAGAAGTTTAGAGAGGAAAGGAGACGAGAGAGGAGGAAATAAGGAAATAAGGAGAGGTGACAGGAGGTGAGGAAGAGAAAAAAGGGAAGGAAAGAAAAGGAGGGAGGAGAGAAAATAGAGGGGAGGAGGAGAGTGAAAAGTGACGGAAAAACAAAAGGAAAGATAATTAAAAAAGAGGATGGAGAAAGGAAAGGAGAGATGAGGAGAGAAGGGGAGGAGAAAGAGGAAGGAAACGAGTGAAGGAAGCAAACAGAAAACAAGAAGAAGAGAAAGAAAAAAGGAGAGAAGATGTAAGAGGAGGAGAGAAGAAGACATTACAGAAAAAGGAGAAGAAAGACAGAGACAGGAGAGGAGGTGATGGGCTGAATCTTCTATTAATAGGAGCCGACAGGCAGCAGGCTGGACGCCCATAAGAGGTCCTGACGGAGGCGCCGAGTCAGCAGATCTGAGACCAGCTGACAGGAAGTTGTTTATTAACCAATCAGGTCGGAGAGGAGAGAAAAAGAGAGAGGAGGCGGAACAACAAGAGAGCAAAGTCTTCTTGGCTCTAAACTGTGACCCCGGGACCGACCAATCAGAGAGCAGGAAACATGCCGAGTCAGCAGAGACACAATCCTGCAGGACGTGTGTGTGTGTGTGTGTGTGTGTGAGACGTTTGAGTCCTGAACAGCTGCTAAACTCAACATATCAGTGTACACACACACACACACACGCACACACAGAGCACTGGAGTGAACCTCCTCCATGTCAGACTGCCTGCAGTTCTCCCACATCACCACAGGGGGCGCTGTTGAGTCAGACAGAGCTCAGTTCAGCTTCAGTTGCAAGTCAAACAACACACACACTCGTTTCAACCCTCAGGATGGAAGGAGGGAAGAAGAGAGAGACAAAGAGGAGGGAGGGAAGGAGGAAGGACACTTTTCCTCAGAGGAAGTGAGGAGGGAAGGAGGGAAGGAAGGAGGGAAGGAGGTGAGGGAGGACTGAGGTGGAGACGGAGGGATGAGCTGAACTTCCTCCTCTCCTCTTCCTCTCTGCTCGGCTCAAACATGCAGCAGCCTCCCACAGCCAATCCCAGCTCAGCACACCGCTGCCAGCCCATAATAGGCTAATGGGATGCCTCGCCATGGCAACCAGGCCCAACGGCCTCACAACAGAGCCAACGGGAGGCGAGAGGAGACGACTTCAGTCCTGCTGCTGTTCGCTTCATCTGAGCGTCACTTTGTCTGAAGTTTGTTTTTAAATAAAGTTTTTGTTGAGATGAAAACGATGAGATGATGATTTATTTTATCCAAATTTAACCTTGAATAATCAAATTTTAATTTAAATTCTTCACAAGTTCAGTTTATTTTGAACTGAACTTAATTTTCCTGATAATTATTGACACATTAGATTCATAATTTATTTTAATTTAATTTAACAGAACAGACGTGTTTTAGCTGATATTTGCTGACAAATCAGTGCTGAAATATATTTCACAACAACAAAGAAGAAATTACAGAAAAAGTCTCCACTGATTAAAAAAAGATTGTTTATTTAAAATTGAAAATGTCCTGCTGAGACGTGACGATCCTTTAAAATATCTGATGACACAGTTTGAAACGTTAGCATCAGTTATCAAATTTTATCAACATTTTTTTATCCCTCAAACATCATTTTCAGTTTTTGAGTTTTTTAGATTTGGATTAAATAAATTAAATAAAAAAAGATGCTCAGACGTCAAAAACCCAGAAGAGATTCGATACACAAAGTTGATTTGTGCTGATTTGAATGTTTGTGTTGATTCAGTTTGTTCCAAAAACACACAGCTCACTTTTTCCACATTCGCTTCACAACAGATTTGTGTTTTTTTGTCTAAACTTCGGCTGAAGTGAAAGTTTGGATGGAAAAATCATCATCATCATCTTCATCATCTTCATCCTCTCTCTCCTCCTGAGTGTCTCTCTCTCGCCCACAGACCTTCACACAAAGAAACTGGAGAAACTAGCGTCACATTTCAGCTGTAAACTGGATTCTTCTCCTCACAGGAGACAGATTTCCTCTCTGTCCGTTCGTCCTCCAGCTGCATCTGAGCCTTTTCTGCCTTTTCACCAGAAACTTCCCACAGTTTGTCTCCTTAATCGGGAAAATATTTTGGATTTTGCCAAAACAAGACATGACGGTTCAGATCCTCTGTTCTCCCTCCTTCTTTCCATCCGTCCGTCTGTCCGTCCGTCGCCTACATCCAACCCGTCTCTCTCCTTCTCTCTCTTCAGCCCGTCTCCCCCCCCTCCCTCCGTCTTTCTCTGCCCGTTTGAAGACAGTCGAGTAGGAAAATCTCGCGTTTCACATTTCAAAGGATGCTCTGCTGCAAAATGGATTCCTCCCCTCCTCCCTCTCTTTTCCACTCTCCATCCACACAGGCCTCCTCTTTATTTTCCTACAGCAGCATGTGAAACCAGGCCTCCACATGTGGAGCTCGACTGAGACTTTCCTGTTTTCCTGCCTCTCTCTCTCTGAGCTCTCTGCAGTTTGAACCCTGCAGACGTCCATGAGTCCTGCTCACACGTTGGTTTGGGTTTTTTTTTCTTGCATTGTTTTATAACACTTGTAGGATTCTGAGAAAATGATGCAACCGTTTCCAGGGCGTGTTGATGGAAACGGGCCTCGGGAACGTCGGGAACGTCGGCCTGCAGGAGGCCGTGTTTTTCCCTCAGAGTCACGCTGCTGCAGCTCAGACTCACCAAACCAGACCGCTGACTTTCTGCCGCAGGTGAGATCAGGACGCGTCGCCGCCGCCTGAATCACAACACCAGATCCTGTTCTGGATCCGGTTCTCGGTCTGCAAGGTTTCTGGATTCATTAAGCCAACAAATCTCTTAAGAAACCTTTTATCTTCACCGACAAAGACTGAAGGAATCAGCTGAATCTTTTTGGTTTCACAGCAACTTTCAGCTCACAATCGGTTCTATTCTGCTGAAAAACCAAACAGAAACTACAAGAAAAAAAGTCAAAGATGCATTTTATCGTATTAGTCTCCTGACTGAAGCCAGCGAGACTCTTGTTGTTGGTGCTTGTTGAGGCCAAAGACAGTTTCCATTCAGTTTCTACTAACAAACTCTGAAACCGACGCTGGAGGCAGGAAACAGGAGCCGCCGCTGCCAAGAGCCGAAACAAGCAGCAGGAAAACAAACACGAGGGAAAACAACTGAGGAACACTGACACCGAACAGATTTCTGTCTGTCTGTCTGTCTCTCTCTCTCTCTCTCTCTGTCTGTCTGTCTGTCTGTCTCTCAGCCTACAGTCATTCCTTCCTGCCCACATCTCCTCATACCATCACCATGACCAAGACCGAAGACTCGCAGACAAAAAGAGTCTGAGGAGGATCGATGTGTTCCTGTTTTTATCTCAAACAAACATCAACAGGCTGCAAACGTCAAACTAACATTCAAACATCTGAGAAAAACGTTTCAATCCAACATGAAAAACTCAAAACAACTGAAAACTGAAACACATGAAGTCGGTCTGTGTTTGGATCTCTGCTCTGATTGGTCAAAACACGACCGCGTCCGAAATGCAAAGTTAACACCCGACAAAGGTCAATGAAGTTCAGACATGAATTAACATGAAGACACACACACACACACACACACACACACACACACACACACACACACACA
>JAPZDY010000013.1:1092061-1103077 GCA_029783645.1 Ctenochaetus hawaiiensis | reverse complement strand
CACACACACACACACACACACACACACACACACACACACACACACACACACACACACACACACACACACACTCGTCCTGTCAACACCAAACACCAGCAGTGTGATTTCATCTCTGCAGTCTGCACACACACACACACACACACACACAGGAAAAGTTCCTCTCAAGAAAAACTACAAACATGTAGTTTTAGTTTCAGAAGAAGAAGAAAAGTTTGTTTGTGAATTTATTTAAATTTATATATTTTATTGCTGTTGGGCTTCAGATTATAATCCGTCAGTCTCTAAAGGCTGATTTTTGTGTTTCTGTCTCTGTTTGTCATGTAACTAAGTAAAAGTCTCGCTGACGTCAAAGTGTTGCAGCTAACAGCAAAAAAGAAGAAAAATCTAAAAAAACTTGATACTGCAAGTAAAATTCAAAATGTTATTTTAAGTAAAAGTACAAATGAAAATAATCAAATCCAGTAATTATCACTGTAGACTTTTATCATATAATATGTAAAATAATATCACATAGACACTGATCCTCTTTACCCATAAAACTTGATAATTCAGTGTTTGTTAGTTTGAATCTACAGATTTTATGCAAAATTATTACTTGAAAAATAACTGAAGCTTTTATATGAATGAAGCGGAGTAAAATACAATATATTTACCTCTGACGTCTAGTTGAGTAAAAGTAGAAAATAACTTAACATGGAAATATTCGAGTATATCAGATTTGTACTTTAGTAAATTTACTCTCAGCCTTCGTCAGACGACATAAACAAGCTGTGAAACAAAAAGACATAAATGATTTTCAGTCAAGATGCTGAATAATTTAAATCAGATTGGAGTTAAAATAAATTAATTTACAAGTAAAAAACTTTTCTTATCTCATGTTTATTTATATTCAAGAGTAATCTTCATTTCATTTTCTTTTTTAATTTTAACACAAAGACTTGTTTTCTCTTTTCTCTTAATTTGTGATTAATTATTCATAAAGATCAAAATCTGTTTTAATGAAGCATAAAAACATTATTTTGATCAAAAGTGCAGCGCAAACAAACATTAACAAGCTTCGAATCTAAATAATATTAAACTGAGTTGCACAAACAAACCAAGAGATTTTAAAATGATTTATAAAAGTAAAAAAACTCTGCAGTTTTTCGCTCTGAAGATTCTCTAAAAATCTTCTTCTGTTCCAGGAAGAAAAGGCTGAATTTACTGAAGCTTCAAATAATTTTAGATAAAATGTTTTGTGGGTCAAATCTTCAGCAAAACTCGTCAACAGACAGTTTGTTTCTGTGTGAATCTGCAGATTTAAAGATACAGAGAACAGGACTGCTGGCTCCCTCTAGTGGTGACACTGTCTAACTGCAGCTCCTGCAGGTTTCACCACAAACACACCAACAGAACGAAGGTCAGCTGAGTCTGCAGAGGTACATGTACATTTACTCGAGTACTGTCTTACTGCTGCACTACTACTGATTACTGCAATACTTCAGTGTATTCTGTAATGAGACGTTTAATATATTCAGTACTTTTGGTACTCTGATTACATTTCTACGCAAATATTTTTGCATTAATATTTTTCTAATGCAGGACTTTCAGGTGTATTTCCACACTGTGGCAGCAACAGAAGAAGTACTCTCTACTTCAGAACTGTGTTTGAGATCAGGACTTTCTGAAGTTCACACTGTTATTTCCTGTTTTACTTGAAAAAAAAAGTATCTGAGTTCTTCACTGTAACTCACATAAAAAACATTTGTAGCATTCAAAATAAGACATTTAGAGGATGATGCTGCTGCTTTGGAGGAGTGAATCTGTTTGAATAACCAGAGTTTTTTCTCATTAATGATGCAGATGAATCAGAAATGAACAGTCAGAGTCGTCTTCAGTGGTTTTGAATCTGCTTTATTGTTAGTAAAAAGGTTCAGTGTTAACACAGATACTAAAAGCACAAAGCAAAGATGGAACAATCACATTTGTTTTCATCCGAAGGGAACAAAGGTTCACGTCAGATCTCAGATCAGTGAGGCTGCAGCCTCGTCACTGTCAGCGTTTAATGAATGACGGCGCCGTTTTATTGATTGAAAGGAGTTATGATTGATCAATATTTCATATCAGCTCATTCTGTCAGGGTGGATGTGTGATGGAGAAGAGCTGCTGCCAAACTTCTCAAACCTCATTTCATCATGAAAAGGTCGAGTTTTATTCTCATCGGCTGATTAAACAGCTTACTGTCTGTAAGTTTGGATTTTTGTGACAAAAACACAGAATTGTAAATGTTTGAGATATTTGCATTAAAGTAAAACTGGCAGAGTTTAAGTTTTGTTTATCTGTTGACCCTTGAAGTTCCTCTCTGAATTAGTTAAACTGTTCTCATTTAAAATGTTGCACAAACTTCTTTGATTATAAATTTTGATTTTCCTGCATTTGGCTGAAAGAAATTAAAGAAGAAAACAAATCATCATGAAGTAAATCGTGTTGTTTGTTGGCTCCGCCCACTCTGTGATTGGCTGAAGTGTGTGGGAAAAGGTGGGGGGCGGGGCTATGGCTCTGTGGGCCAATCATCTCGGGGCAGGATGTTGGTTTCAACAAGTCCAAACACCTAAAAAAAAAACAAAACACAAACATAAAAATGAGCAAAATCATACACAACTCTACCAACACAACAACATAACAAGTCATGACAAGCAGGTTAAAAACTGCTGCATCTCATTCCTTCTAGTTTACAGTACAGAGCAGAGGGGCTGATGGGAGATGTAGTTTTAATGGACAGAGGAGGCGCTGAAGGTCACCTGGTGGAGCTTGCTGCAGTCTAACACCGCCACCAGGTTGCGCTGTCCGTCCAGCCGAGGGGTGAACGACTCCTTCCAGGAGATGGAGCCGAGAGCCTCGATGACACTGAAACACACACACACACACAGGTAAACACACAGTTCACACACACACACACACACATCATTAGTGCTCAGAGGTGTGTGCACCTGTAGAAACGTGTGCGTTGGTCCATGAGTCCGGCGCCCTCTATGGACAGCTGGACGTCGTGCAGAGGGAAGTCGAAGGGGTTGGTGAAGGAAACGGTCACAAACATCTCCTGCTGCACCTGCTGCTTCCCGCTCACCTGAGAGCAGAGAAGAAGAAGACCAGGAAGCAGAAGAAGAACAACATGAGACATCATCATATTCATGCAGCTGCTCAATAAGTTAAAGTGCAGTTTTCATCATTTTGTTACGTGAGATTAAAACTGAGGAGCAAAAACAATTCAGTTCAAAGTTTTTCTACTTTCAATAACAGTTAAGTTTCAGTTTTGTGTAAAATTTTGTCCTCCTGAAGGATTTTTATTTTCTTATTCGCTTTATTTAAACTTAAGAATAAAGGATATTTAGCTCATACGCATTAATATAAAGACAGGTTATTTTTCTGGTTTTTGTTTTATAATACAAACATATTTTGACAGCCAACAATATTTTGTTCCTTTCTGTGAAAGATAAGCAGTTTTGGTGGCTTATTGATTTTAAAACTGAGAAACTTCTCACCAGCAACATAACCTGACTGGAAATAAGTTTAATTTAATTAAAGTCTGACTGAATATAAGTTACAACAATACTAGAATTCTTCTCTTAACCTATAAAATGTCTTAATAAAAAAATGATTTAAAAAAATGTATTTTTCTTTCAGTAGATAAAATAAATGAGGCAGACATGTTTTTATGTGATCTCTGGTGTGTGTGTGTGTTTGTGTGTGTGTGTGTGTTTTACCGTCATGGTGAGCGATGGGGTCTGCAGGTCGATCACCTTGATGGCGGCCACTGATTGGTCGTCCACCTGTCCAGTCACAATGAAGTTCAGGCTGAGCTGAGAGCCCAGGTGAGGCAGGTACTCCTGAGCTGTGATCTTCATCACCATGCGCTCGGCTGCAGGACACACACACACACACACACACACACACACACACACACACCCTTACTGTAACAGAGCTTATTTCTGGAACCAAACATGCACAGGACTTTTCCTCTGAGGTGGCTCACTCTCATTGGCCGGCACGGTCACAGTGAAGTCCTGATCTTTGAAGTCACTGGCTGTGACTCCGGTGTAAAAGATGACGGATCCGGCCAGGTGAACTTGGAGTGTTTTGGGGAGTTCACTCTGGTTCTGGAACTCCACTACCAGGTTCACATCCTGACCCAGCTGGACCTGGAGAGACGGATGGAGGGATGGAGGGATGGAGGAGGTCCAAAGCTCCACATTATTACAAATGCTGTATAAACAACTTCATCTTATGTTCTCTGAGTGACTGGTGGAATGTGGACAGACGTGTGGACAGACTTTTGGACAGACGTGTGGACAGACTTTTGGACAGAAGTATGGACAGACATGTGGACAGACGTGTGGACAGATGTGTGGACAGACTTTTGGACTGATGTGTGGACAGACATGTGGACAGATGTGTGGACAGACTTTTGGACTGATGTGTGGACAGACGTGTGGACAGACTTTTGGACAGACGTGTGGACAGACTTTTGGACAGAAGTATGGACAGACATGTGGACAGACGTGTGGACAGATGTGTGGACAGACTTTTGGACTGATGTGTGGACAGACGTGTGGACAGACTTTTGGACTGATGTGTGGACAGACGTGTGGACAGATGTGTGGACAGACTTTTGGACAGACGTGTGGACAGATGTGTGGACAGATGTGTGGACAGACGTTTGGACAGATGTGTGGACAGATGTGTGGACAGACGTGTGGACAGACGTGTGGACAGACTAGTAGACAGATGTGTGGACAGACGTTGGACAGATGTGTGGACAGACGTGTGGACAGACGTGTCACCTGCTCAGCACTGATGGTGACAGACAGCTGGGGGTCAGACAGCTCGGAGTGATCCCTCTCACAGCCGTACTCCTCCGCCCGAGACATGGACATGTTGTCCTCGGTGCTGCCTGAACAAACAGCGAGCTTCTGAATTTTCACCTCATTGATCTTATTAATTGTTACTGGAGGTTGTGGCTGTGTGTGTGTGTGCGTGTGTGTGTGTGTTACCTTCAGGGTACTTGTAGGTGTGTGTGATGTCCATAGGTGCTGTGCTGCCTACAGCTTTGGTGTAGATGACTGGTCCAACATGAGTCTTCTCCACCCTGTAAGGACTCATAGTCCCATAACGGTCCCGCTTGTAGAAGACCACGTCACTGTTCACCTGGAGGGAAGGAAACACCGAGATCATGACTTTTTAATTTAAAAATAACATTCAGGCCTGTAAACTGTCAACATGTTGACTTCTGTTGTACTGACTGAGGACCGACTGGCCTTTGGAGGCCTCAGGTGGCCATTTGAAAAACTGCAGTTTTTTACACTACTCCTTCCTGTCAGTGGCTCTGAGCTGATTTTATTAATTTAACTTGATAATTACATGAAGAGATGTAAATTACTCGTCTGTTCCTTTTTTGATTTTGTGTAAAATCGAAGGAGGTAACACTTTAAAAAATTCAACAGGTGACAAAAGAAACATTTGGTTTATTTTTAACATATTTTGTGTTTAATTGATTGAACTCGTATGTATCTTGACAGAAGGACTTTGTTTGTATGTAAATATTTGTGGTGGAAAAAAAATCGATTTTTGTATTTTAAAGAGAAACAAAATAAATGGATGTAAAGGAAAAGAAAAAACACAAAAATAGGTAATTAATGAGAAGAAAGAGGTGATTTTACTCTAAAATTTAAAAAAATCTGCCAAAGAAATACTTTTTCTTTGAGTATCTAAGCGCTCTCTGATGCATTTTTTCTTTACTTGAGTATGATCCTCAAGGCAGTACTTTTAATTGTAACAGAGTATTTCTAAGTTGTAGTACTTCTTTAAAAGCATTTCTTCTTCTATTGTTTGTTCTTTAAAAAATGTTGAAACGAACCTCAGCGAAGACGAATCCAGCGTCAAACGGGTGACAGAGCAGACCATCCTTGATGGCGGCGACGGAGGCTGGACCACAGCGGTAATGACCTGCAAACCAAATAGAGAGCTGTGTTTATCATCCACCTGTCCATCAGAACGTCCATCTTCCTCTGCCTTCTGTCTGTCCTACCATCACTGGTCTCCTGGGGCGTGGCGTCCACCACCTGCCATCCTCCAAGGCCAGGCGGCAGGTCAGGACGCATAATGCACACCTCGTTCCAGCAGTGGTAGTTCCTTCAGAGACACACACACGTTTACATCAACTAGAAAAGCTGTAATACTTCAATTTTATTCCTTTTAGGCCGATCAAGCCTCTGAAAATTCAGACAGTTTCTCTGAGTGACAGACGTGACTGAGAGGCATTTGGACCGACCAGATGGAGTCCCTGGTGCGGCGTTTGTCCGGTGTGCCGTCAGTCTTGAAGATGAGGTCGGTCTTCAGGTTTCCCGTGTTGTCGTGAGCTGAGTTGAAGTTGGTGATGACCCTCGCAGGGACGCCGAGGCAGCGCAGGACTGCAGAGATATGAAATATTTAAATGCCACATGGATCTGTTCCCCTGACGGCCTGCTCATTGGTTGAAAAAGCTCCAACATGAAATCCGTATTTTAAAAGGTAACAGTACAAACTCTTACAGGTGTTGAAGACTCCGGCGAACACCCAGCACTGGGCGAAGCAGATGGGGACGCCGGTGTTGGCGTACTGCAGCAGGATCTTGACGCTGCCAGTCCAAGATGTCGGCGCGGTGCCCATGGTGTAGTCATCACTCCAGTTCCCGACCATCACACCGTTATCATCCTGAGAGTTAAACTGAGGGAAGAGGGAGGTCAAAGGTCACACCAATGTTTAGAGGACTGAGCAGGAACATAATGTTGTTTCCTTTCTTTCCTGTCATTTTCATGTTGCAAGATATTTAAAAAATACATTGTTGTCATTGCACAAACAACAAGAACGGAACAACAGTTTAAGTTTAGCATTTTAGCATCTTTAGCATCTTTCCACTTAGTTCTCTCACCATGGCTGATCCTTTCCTGATTATTTTGATGATGTTGCCTCGGTCGTAGATCGGCATCCGAGATGCATCCAGGATCTGAATACAGGCGTCCAAAACTCCACGCTCAAACTGCAGCGAGATAAAACATCTAGGTCCACTGTTTGGGATTTATTATGCCGTGTGTGTGTGTGTGTGTGTGTGTGTGTGTGTACCTGCCCATACATCCAGTTGCGGTGTGACAAAGATCCAACTGAGCCCTGAAAGATGACACCCATGTCATTCAGGACGTACTCCCTCCGTGCAGCTTCATCGTCCAGAAAAACAGTGTCGTCTGCAAAGAAACAGACAGAGAATTTAAATTCCTCACATCAGAGTCACATATCAAAATATTAACTTTACAGCAGAAATAAACATGCTGACAGATCACTTCAAATCCAGCTTTGGTTTTTAAAAGCTTATTTTCCTGTTTATTACAACTGAGGACCAACCCTCTCATCCACTAGGGGGCAGCAGAGGGTCAGCAGAAGGGTTTGTACCTGGGCACCAGGCGTTGAACAGCAGGTACAGGTCGGTGGTGGTGTCCCTCTTGGTTCGCTGCATGCCGCCGGCCATCACAATGGCCACGTAGGTACGAAACTTCCCCACGATGGCCTTGGCTGTTGGTGTGATGCCCAAAATCACCGACTCACCCTGCATCTCCAGAATCCTCCCCGACCAGGGGCCACCGCGACGGGAGCCGAAGGTCACCACCACCAGGGAGCCCTTACTGGGTGAAGGGTTGACACCTGGAGGAGAAAGAGGAGCAGGATTAGGGATCAGGAGGAGGACATGAAAGGAGAGAGGAGCAGGAGAGGAAATGAGGAAAGGAGGTGAGAATAAACTCGAGGTTTCTTTGTTATAAGTTATTGTAAACTACTTCATCCTCTTTTCTGGAAATTGAAATATTGAAAAAAATTATTAAAATATCTCGAAACAGTAATGTAATTTGTTTTATCAGGTGATTCAACTCAACAAATACTTGAGATCTTCATTAGCTGATGTCAGTGAACATCTGACAGGCACAGGAGCTCTGTGTGTGTGTGTGTGTTTTCTAATGACAGAGCCATGAGGGAGTGTGTGTGTGTGTGCTAATTAGCCAAACAAGTGCGATGCTGCCTAATGAACTGACAGTTGTCTTAATTGTTCATTAGGTGACTGTTAACGAAGGTCTTTTCATCAGCTAATTGGTAAACGAGGGAGCTTTAACTGTCAGTCTCAGGTGGGCCGAGCTGCGGCCACTGAGCGCGCTCCGTGACAGAGACCACGCCCCCCCCAAATGTGTCAGTGAAACACACTGAAGCCGTTCAGTTTACCAGGAAAATATGAATTAAATGAGATTCGATTAAATGAAGTGGGTAAAAGGAAGAATTATTAATGACAATTTTTTCTGTTTGACTGTATGAAAGGCTGATAATCAAAACACTGAGTTCAAGTGAGGCCACGAAAACCAGGAAAACTGCTAATCCCAATCCCAATCCTGATCCCTGACATGATCTTATCTCCACCATTTTAAAAAAAGTTCCTCCTCTGAAGAATTTAAAATACTGATTAAAATTCAATTTTAGTCACCAGTATTTGCTTCAAAAAAGCTCAAACAAATAGAAGTCACATTCAAGTTACACAGAAAACCGGCCAATCAGAGAGAGATCTGATTCAAACCAGCCAATAAGACAGAAGCCTCTGATGTGGTTCAAACTTCAAACTGTGACTGCAGCTGTCGAATCTGTAACCAACCAATGGGAGGTGAGATCAGAGTCAAACTCACCAATCAGGAACTCGAGCTGGAAGTCGTCTCCTTGGTCCAGCGGGCGGCTGAAGGTCACGCGCATGATGAACTCCTGGCCACGACGGACCACCAGGTTCTGGGTGTCGTAGGCGGTGGTGTGGTGGTTTGGTTTGTTGAGCTGCGGACACATGTCGATGTGGTCCACCGAGAGAGGCGCTGAGGGCGAGAAACAAAGGTGAACAACACATGTTTTTAAATATATTGATCATTAATCAGTTTGATTTCTGCACAAAAACAGATAGAAGACAAATCAGTCGAACGGATCTCACCGCCCACAGGTGCGTTTGATCTGGGCATCGCATCGTCTTCAAAACTTTCAAACTCTTGAAAATCAACTCCACCATTCGTATAGTTGGAGGTTGGAATCTGATATTTAGAAGACAATAGTAACAATGAGAAGAATCAGAATAACAACTGAATCAAATATTTTTCTCTGACTCAAAGTAAATTGTTTTGTCTTTTGATACAGTACCGCCTCATTGTAGCGCCCCCTGATGGAATGAGACATGATGGATCAAAGAGTTGGAGGTTAAACTGAGATTATCTGAAAAAAAGAGACAAAATAACTCTTTTCAACAACATCTGAACAACAGAAAGAGAAAAAATATATGAACATAAATGTAAAAAAAGGTCAATTTTTACACGACAACGTCATTATAAACCATCACAGATACATTTTACCCCAGAGAGAGGATTATAGAAATATTCAGCAATGTTTAAATAGGAAGATTTTTATTCCTTTTCACAAATTTAATAACTAAGTGGAAAAAATACTCAGAAATACTTGAATGTTTTAATTAAACATAGTACACATATACAGGTGATTCACAAAAAAATGCTTTCCGACAGAGTTATCACGAAGAAAACGATGTGATAGAGAAAATTTGATTTGCTGAAAATTCTGTTTTTGTGTCAGGTTTTTTTATTTTATTATTTCTCATAAAATACTTGATTTGTTTCCGTCTTTGGAAAAGTAACTGAATGTAGACGTCTGAAATGTTGCTGCTCATTAACGAGTCGTCTGCGATGAAATGATTTTCTTCCAATACGGGATTTTTTTTCAAACAAATATAAAGAAATATAAAAAAGTCAGATGTGCAGCTAAAAAGGAATATTTATACTTAAAGGATTAACATTTAATCTGAGTACTTTCAGGAGAAACTGCAGTAAGTGTGTGTGTGTGTGTGTGTGTGGATCTTACCTCAGATGAAGGAGAGAAGTTTGTCCGTCGAATCTCCGATGCTCAGATCAACTTGAGCATCACTTTATATACACACACTGCTTCCTCTTTTCACACACACACACACACACACACACACACACACCATCAGAACAGGGAAGTGTGTGTGCTGGTGACCTCGACCCAAACAAACTCTGATCTGTTTCTGATCCACGGTGACATTTTTCTGTTTTTCTGAAACTCGCCTGTCTGAACTGTTTGACCTGTTTTGGAAAAAATGACTCAAAATGCTTCATTTCATGTCAGTCAGATGAAATAAAAGAGATATTTTAAATTTTCAAAGTTTTTGTAGATCATGTTTGATCATCTGTCCACACAAACGTCCTTCTCTGCTGCAGAAGTTTGCATTTCTTTTCGCCTAAAAATGCACCAAAAACCACCAGAACAGTGAACAGTATGTCTCCACAGCCAGTGGTAGGGAGTAACTAAGTACATTTACTCAATTACTGTGTTTAAAATGTCAGTTCACTCATATTATATTAAAACGTATTAATGGTAATTCATGCAGGTTCTGCAGGGACAAAGACAGCTTTGCGCTAAAGGCTAACAGCAGCAAGCTAACATGCTAACACCGATGCAATGCAGATGTAATGTTTACTGTCTTATTTTAGCGTGTTAGCATGCTAACACTTGATAACAGCAGAGGCTGATGAGAAAGTCACATGAAGGTCTGTGAAGCGTCCATGTGGCTGCAGGTCGACAGATTTCATGGAGTTCATGTCGTTGTTTCAGTCGTAATGTTGTTAACAAACACCAGCAGTGTGTATCTGTGTGTTTTCTCTCATTTCCTCCTCTGTTGACCTGCAAAGGTCAAAGTGAACATTTCACAGGTCACATGAGACGTTTCTTCACTGTGGATTCAGTCCTTTTTCTCAGACCTGACCTTCGATCTGACCTTCACTTTGCTGTCCTTTAATTTGTCCTCTTCTTCTGTCTTCTTCTTCTCCAGTCCGTCCCTCTTTGTCCTTCTTTTGTCTTCTTCTTCTCCGTTCCGTCCCTCTTTGTTCTTCTTCTGTCTTCTTCTTC
>JAPZDY010000013.1:1061478-1074389 GCA_029783645.1 Ctenochaetus hawaiiensis | reverse complement strand
AGAAGCACAAGAATCACTGTGAAATCAACAAATACCTGCAATATTTCTCTTTAGAAAAGTCAAACTGAGGGAACGTTCTCATTTTTCTTTCCAAAAACTTCCAACTTCTTCTCCTGCTGTCACAGTGAGGCCATAAAAAACTGATTACTCTGCATAAAGTAATGAAATTCAGTCCCCTTGTTACAAACCAAGCTCAAATAAAATCAGCTCTGTCCTGTGTTGCTTTGTGTCCCCTGACCTCGTCTTCTCAGGCAGAGTTTCGCCCCGGCTGTCGAGCCCTTCAGCCCACGTTCGTCCCGTGGCCTTGAATTTGGTTTGATTTTACTGAAATGTTTCAGAAAACAGCACACAGAGGTTTTATTGTTGTTTTATTGGTGACATGAGAGAAAAGTCTCTGCTCTTCACACACACACACACACTGCAGCGACTCGGTCTGATGGAGGAGAAAACATGAGTGATGAAGCTGCAGACGCTGAGGGCCAAACTGAGGTTTCTGGGCCTGTTGGGGGCCCTGCTGAACCCCCCCCCCCCCACGTTCACCTCAAACCGGGTGGGCAGCAGATGGCACGCTGCAGCGAGGAGCCCCCACCCCTCCACACACACACACACACACAGAGGATTTTTTAATTCAGTGACAGCTCCATCACAGCGGTGTTGAGGCGTGGCAGAAGGGAAGCTTTAATATGCCTCCTCACACACACACACACACACACACACACACACATGCAGGCGTTAATTGCTCAGAGATGCAGCATCGACACGGCTCAGTTCAGGAGGTCAACATCAATAAGAGCAGATTGGAAGATTGGATTAGATACGCTCAGTGTGTGTGTGTGTGTGTGTGTGTGTGTGTGTGTGTGAGCACGCGTCAGTGAGCAGACTGGTGTCGTCCTCACATTAACTGGGAGGAGGAACAAAAAAAAGAACAGATGAGAAGTGGAGACTAAAGAAAAGTGAGGAGGCCCAAAGAAAAAGTGGAATTATATTTTTAAAAAAAGGAAAAAGTCAGGAAATGAAGGAATAAAAAAAGAGGAGGTGAGAGAGAAGGAGGACAAAGACGAGGAGGGAGGAGAAGAATTACATTCACATTAAATGTCTCCGACTTAAAGGCTTCTCACTTTTTAAATGTAAAGTTTATCAGATGTAGTTTGGTTTTTAAAAACGTTTAAAGGCCTCAAACTGAGACTGAGGTGGTAAATCTGCTTCTCCAAACCTCTTTTATCTTCACTTGAAGCCTCCTGAGCAGAAACACAGATGCATTCACTGACCTTGAAGCTGGATTCTCAGTATAAAATACTAGAAATGACCAAAAGAACAGCACTGAGTGGATGTTATGGTCCTCAGTTTGTCTCCTGGAAAAGACAGCGTGGTGATTTGCTTAGAGGCTCCTCTCTTGTTGTCTTAAACTCCACCGGCTGGGTCCTCATAAGCTTTTCTCCTCGCTGTGTTTTCCGTGATGCCAGATTCTGGGATGACTTCCACTCTTGGCTCTGCCTCTCGAGTGGATGATGCTTTCAGTTTAAAAAAAAACAGCCTCCCACTGCAGTCATGAGCTCCTCCTGTTAACGCTTGCTGTGTTTTCTCCTGCCAGTTACTGGGACAACTTCCACTCCTGTGCCACGACGGCGCTGGCGGACTGCCAGGAGGGGGCGACGGACCTCTGGGAGAAACTGAAAATGGAGTCCCGCAACCTGGATTTCCGTGGGAGTTTGTTTGAACTCTGTGGCGGCAACGCAGCCCCAAAATCCGCCGACGCCAGGGGCCTCGCCTTGGTCCTAACCACACTGCCCACCATACTGACTTGGCTGGCGTTTTAACAGAAACAAGGGAAAACATAAGAAACACAAAGTGAAGAGAAGAAAAAAAAAAGGAAAAAAACACAAATGAAAAAAGAAAATAGAAAACGAGTGATAGCTACTCTCCAATGCTGAAAAAAAAAACAAATTCAAAAAAAGACCGAGTTTCAATTCATCACCAGAAAAACGACATCCAAAATGGATTTTTACTTCATCACCGAAAGAAAGAACGAACGAACGAACGACCGGCGGTCTGGTTTGCCTTCCTGGGACGTCTGCAGGCCGTCCTCCCGGAGCTCTCATCCAATCACACGCTGACCTGACCTGCAGGTCGATGACATGAAATATTCAAAACGCCATCGAGCTGAAACGATGACAACGATGAAAATTTGATGGATCCTCGCCCTGCTTACAATTGTGGAATTACACAGTATTAAAGTCAACCATGAATTATTGATGTTTAGTAGGCCAGGCCCGACAGCACGATGTGCCTGCTGGGTGCTGACACGTATCAGGCTATATATTAGGCTTCCCATATGGCCTCAGGTACTTCTCCATGTTTAACGCGAGGCCGAGCTTCACTCCACAGGATCAATAAGACAAGCGGAGGCCTGGAGCTCGTCAGACCGGTCCCCTCATTGCCATCACGGACAGGTTTTTCCTTTTTTTATCACGCCAAGTAGACTGTGTTGAGCCTGGTAGGTGTGACGGACTGAATGCTTGTTGGTGATGTAATATTTGTGTTTTTATTGGCTGTTCATTGTGCTCAGGCCACGGTCACACCGGACTTCATCGCAGCAGCATTTCACACCGTCTAATTGGTTAATTTAAATGGATTTGTCACTGTTGGTGGTGCCAGTTTTGCACGATGTCCTCCTGTACAGGTGAAGCTTTACAGGTAGATTCTATGGCATTGAAAAAAGCAAAACTGCAATGAGCGTATTGACCTTTGACCCACGCAGCATGGCTTACAGTCGAATAGTGGTGGGTGTAGTATTAAATTTATGGTGTTTTACTTTTGGTGAACTGGCTAGCTTGGCAACCCGCTAGATGCCTAAAACAAAACAAAAGAAATGCCGTGTCGTAAATCTCGCTCTGCCAGTTTCTGGTGTGACCGTAGCCTTTTTTTTCCCCACCGAGCTCTGAGGTGTAGGGATGTAGTCGAGAGTATGAAGCTTTTCATTGAAAAACAGTTTAGACTGATGTGAAACTGCATGATTTTGGTCCAAACGGTCTCAAAACTCTTCAGGAAATGAGCACAAACTGAGAAATTCAGATTGATACCGTCGATGAAAAGGATTATGGAACAACAGCAAGAAACTTTGTTTTCTCGTGTCTAAAAAGCTTCAAGTGACTCAAAAGCAATATGGTAGTCTGATTTATGGACTGACTTCTGCTGACTGGACTTTAAACTTTACCCCAAATAAATATCTGGCCACAAAACTACAGTTAGCTTGAGTTAGCTTGTCTGTTTAGCGGTTAAAATAGATTGGCTCAAATTAGCCATAAGTTAGCATTTTAGCCGCTAGAACAGGTCGCGCTAAAAGCTCAGCTATTAGCTAGCCTAAATCAGACTGATTTAAGCTAGCTAATAGCTGAGCTAAAAGCTTAATTTAGCAGCTAGAAAAAAGGCTATTGAGTCGAGTTAGCCAATGGTTCGACTTAGCTAACTTAGCCTAATCTGATTGGGTGGCTCACAGTTTAGAGGCTAAAGACAGTCCATATTTGGGTTAGTAGCTAAATGTGATTGGTCAGTTAAGCTAACCTGTTGGTTTATTAGCTAAACAACAGTATGTTAGGTTAGCCAACAGCTAATTTTAGCATGCAAGAGACTTAGCAGGTTGGCTAAGAGTCCATTAAAGGGTCATAAGAGTTTAATGAAAACATGTTTTTGGAGTAAACAAAGCAGCTGTGGACAAACATCTGTCTTTTCTAGCTTAACGTTTGTCGCTGTGCTCATTTCCTGAAACCCCATGAGAACATGTGAGAGTTCAGAGTTCAAAATGAGTCAAGGATCTTCTGGATGTTGAAGTAGGAAAAACATTAGAGTTAACTTTAGTTCAAGCTTGTCTCTGCTCAGCAGAACTTGTGTTAGAAATGAATGACTCTGTGAGCAAAAACAGTTAACGAAAGACAGAAGTGTGATGTTTTAAAAAAGCCGACAGCAATACGATGATGTGACTTCATGGCCAGTGTAGCTAAAAAAAAATCAAACCGTGGCTGAAGAGAGATATGACTGTTGCCATTTAGCACATCCCCCCTTTTCATACGCCAGTGATTCATACTAGACGACCTTAGAGGCGATATATTTTAGGTCTGTATGTTAGATTAAAAAGCTGAGTCCCAACAGTAGCATCATAAACAACATAAATACAGTAAATAAATCCGAGGGGGTTGTTTGTTTCTTTGCTGAGGCACAGATGACGTTTCCACTGCCTTCTGACAAAAAAGATGTGTACTTCTGTTTGTTTGTTGGTTTGTCTCTTCGTTTGTTCATGGGGATGTCGCGTAACAAAAAGAGTTTTAAAAAATGGACTTATTCTGAAAAATCATCTAGCAAGAGAATATGTATATCAGAATTTTGAGAAAATAAAAATAAAAAAGCTCTATTATAGATAGTCTATCCCAGACAGTTTTAACACCAGATTGATACTTTACAGATTATAGGCCTACTGAGATATAAAAAATAATAATAAAAGATTGCTAAAATGATAAAGAGTAATAAATAAAATGACTAATGTTTGAAAATAAGTGTGTGCTCTTATTTTGATCCGTCCGGGGGACAAAATGGGGTTTTTATGTAGTGGGTTTGTGTTGATGGACACACACACACACACACACACACTGTGGAGCTTTCATTGCATTCATTATTAATAAGGGAGAGTCCCTGAGCTGCCACTCGTCTCAGCACTCAGTTTATATTGATCGAGGAGGATGAGGAGGAGGAGGTGGAGGAGGAGGAGGAGATGGAGGAGGAGGAGAAGAAGGTCCTGATGTAGGAGATGTTTGTTCAGTCTGACACTGATAATCCGAGCTGCCAAGACCTTTAAACCAGTCACATGAATCTGATCTAAATTCGATCAGTCACCTTAATCTTTGTGATATTTAATCAGGATCACAGGTTCAAACAGACACATGAGGAAATATTCAACCAAACTTTAACAAGAAGCTGTTTTTTTTTAATGTTTTATGCTTTTCTTATAATCACATAATCTTTCTCTGAGGATGAAGTCACAAACTGCAGGAGAAAATATTAAGCTTAGGAGGAAAAAAATAATATTTTATTCATCAGTAATGGAGAGAAAATCAAACTAGGTGATTTCAAAGAAGCTCGTGGTCCTCAGATTGATTTTACTCTGATTTATTTTTATATTTAACTTAAATAAGAAAACTACACAAAAAATACACAACCCTAAAAATAAATTAGAGTCAAAATGAAACCAGATCTTGTTTCTGTGGTGCAAGAGGAAATAACAAACCAAAAATAATGAAACAAAACAGAAAACCCATGGAGCCAAACAGCTCCAAAGGGATCTGGGATTTTTTGTGTTTCATATATTAATATTCTTCTACAGTCCCGTTAGAACTTGTAATGCATCCGCAGACTCTTCAACATTTTAAAGTAACATGATAGTTTTTATTTAATTTCCTGTCCATTTATAGCCATAATGTCTCCATCCTCTCACAGTGTTATTAGATGCATTTACCTGAAGTTCCGCCTCACAGAGATCTAATCCTCATCTTCTCACTTTAATATTACCAGAATATTTCCTGTCGGTTTTTACGTGATAACGGGCTCTTTTTTACATTTATTTTTTTTAATTTTTACGAACAGTCCTGCGATGTAAAAGGCTTTTAGATTTTTAGTTTTGGGGCTCCGGTGTTTTGTAGCTGTGTAGTTTTCATCAGCCCCGCAGTTTGCGTGCTGCGGGTTCCCGCGGGAAACGCATTCGCTGCGTGTTTCTGCATTAATATGGATGTGATGTGATGTGATGTGAGGCAGGACACGGCTGCTGTCTGCGGACCAGGAAAAAAAAAAACATAAATCCAGCCTAAATGAAAGAACAGAGAGGAAAAAGCTTTTATTTCTTTTCATCTGCGTTTTTATTCTTAAAGCGCAAAAACCTGCAGACACGAGCGAAAAAACGCGTGAAATTCGATGTTAAAAATAACAGAAATAACAAAGAAAATCGTGTAAAAAATGTTCAGACATATTTAAAACATTATCTCGCCTGTAGAAAAGAAACAGCTGAGTTTCGGGCCAAAGCTGAGCCACATAATCAATTATTTAACTGTTTGGATTCGATATAAACTGAGACATTTCTTCTTTACTAACACAAAAATACGACCTTAAGTACTGTCACTGTTTTTTTATGGCGTTACAGAAAATGAAAAACCTCCATCTGCTTTTATGAATAAGTGAATTATTCATCAGTGTTTATAATGAGCGGTGATTCGTTAGGAAGCTCATTTTAAATTATAAACATTTTTCGCTTAAATCTCATTTTTATTCCAGTGATTAAAGAACATTGAAGTTATCTGTGAACATTTCTCTAAAAAAATCAAACATGAGCTGATTTTGTATTATTGTGATTTTAAAAAAAGGTTTGAATCCAGCAGCAGCAGCATCAGGAGACAGAATAATTCTTGGAAAATGAAAAAAATGAAGTAAAACATCCTGACTGAGAGGCGATTATCGCCTGTAGGAAGAAACAAGAGCCGGCGAGCTGCTCATTAAAAATGCATGGAGGGAAGCCTGTGAGATGGAGGAACTCCCGCGGGATTTGCAGAGACTTCCACCGGCCTAACCCCGTTTTTATCCATTCACTAATCCGCCTGCATCTCTCACTGAATCACGCTTGTTCACGTGGTTTTATGACTCGAGTCAGATCAGATTAAATAATGATGTCACGTGATCCGGTTCAAACTGGGGGTCACTCATCAGGATTTTATGTTAATTTAGATTTTCTTTACCTGGATCTAAAAATGAAATCATGCTGCAAGTCATTCTGATTTACATATGTTGCTGTGGAATTGTTTTCCCAGAATTCCTTGCAAAAAACCAAACAAATCTGATTTACGTCTGCATATAAAATAGACTGTTTGTGCAGAAAAACAGCGGTTCTGTGCAGCTAAAAACCTGCAGAAGATTCACATGAATGAAAATATGCAAGTCAAAGCTTTTGGCTGCATGCACAAATGAGGAACTTTCACAGGATTTATCAGGTTCCTGCTTTTTGCTTTTATAACCAAACCTTAAACCTGTTAGCTTTCACAAGATTAGCATATTTTTTATAAAGAAATCTCCCTGAAACATCAGGGTCGGGTGGAAATCTCTGCTGGTTAAACAAAGTTACCCCGAGCGTTTCAGCAGGTTACCTTATCAAAGATGATGCAGGCTGCAGAAAAAATCTCAAACCTGATTGAAATAATCTGAGAAAACAGAATCACCAGAAGAGTGAGAAGAGATGTGAAACAAAGCAGCCAGCTGAAATGGACCAGCTGTGCAGACTGCTGCAGAACATCACTGAATGATTTCATGCATTGAGCACAGAGTGTGTGTGTGTGTGTGTGGTGGGGGTGTCAGACAGGGAATCTGCCAAAGCCCCAGAGAGGTGTCACTCATATTTTTCCCATTCACACATGTGATGAGGCTGCAGTCACGTCCTCCTCACAGTCTGACGATCCGCCTTCACTGAGCAAAAAAAACACAAGCAAAACCTTAAAAACAAGACAAAAATACAGAAAATAAGAGTAAAACACACCACGCAGGTTTGTGAGAAGCACCAGGAGCCTGATGTGAACTTCAGAAACTCGTCTGGACCATCTGTTCGGTGGAGTCCGGCAGCACTGAGGAGGGGAGCTGGTCTGGGAGGAATCAGACTGGGACCTTCTGAAAACGGAGACGTTTAATTTCTGAAATCTAAAACAGGCCGACAGCTCGGCCTCTGCGAAGGCAGAACCTAAAATAACATCCTCTGTCTTCTCTGGGGTTTCAGCTCCTGGTGTAAATGGGGCGGATGTGAGCCTGCGTCCCCTCTGGAGGGACGAACTGACTCCAAAGCAGCATTATGTGAGAATCAGCCGGGACCAGAATCGAGGTTGTGAGCCGTGACTGTTGGGCGGAAAAGGGCGAGCGCCATAAATGTGTCCGGCGGTTTCTCACAGCGGAGGCGTCTAAAACTGAGTTTGCTGATGTGTAAATGGGGCACGGGTTCTTACTTTGAGCTAACAGCCTACATTTGAGGCGAAGGACGCGTCACAGAAGTGGATTAGTGGGTTTGTTGAGAGTTTCTGACAGCAGCTCTGCAGCACTTCAGCTTCCAGAGGACCATGTCTTCTCCTTGACCCTCAAACTGTGGTTCACATGGTGCAGGTTCAAGCCTTTTCTCACCCCGATGAGGGTCTCAGAATGAAAATCACAAGAAAGCAACTTTTTCTTGGGCGATATCTGCGTCAGTCTAAAAAAATCTGCTCAAAAATGCAACATTTTTGCCTCAAACTTGAGTTTTCGGATAACTTCCTGTGCGTAACCTGCATAAAAGTGACAGCTTCTCCATTTAAATCTCACACATTAAACCTTTAACGAAATGCTTCTTTTCTCTTTTAATGATCATCGCTTTTGTAATGTGAGATATTACAAAGTTTGACATAAAATTAGGTCTTAAAACAGTATTTTTATAAAAGAACTGGGACTGAATGTTCACTCCTCAGTCTTTCACAGCCATCTGCAGTGGACCTTGACTGAAAATAACTGAGTGATATGATAATGACTTTGCACAGAGTTTAGAAACTTTGGAAAGAGCAAGAAAGTTAAGATTATTTAGTTAAAAAGTCTTATTTTTCATATATTGCTTCGCAGCGAGTCGTGTGGAACGGAAATGAACAGACTGACAAGTAAAGGATGGAAGCAGTGTCACCTTCTTTCAGCATCTCAGGGAGAAAATTAAAGTTCTGGTTCTGGTTCAGTCATTGTGACCAAAAAGTCACAGTGACTGAATGAACTTCAGAGACCTCAAACATTAAAGATTACAGTTCTTTTTCTTTTTGTTGGAAGTTTGACCAGCAGGCGGCTGGAGGAAGATCACGGAGGCCGTTTGCAGCCAAACGCCATGTTTGAACACAGCTTTCACCTCCGACCTCTTTAACACACCACCACCTGACGTCTCCATGACAACCAGCAAACTATCTGCTGAGGAGGAGATGCAGATGGAGGTCGTGTGTGTGTTCAGTGCACAGCAGCACAGATCAGACATCTGACTTCACTGAAGATAAAACGTGTTTAGTTCCGACTTGATGAGTTTGTTCATTCAGAGGTGAGAAACAGGATGAAAATCACAATAAAACTGTTTCTTTGTGCCGCTGCGAAGGGAAACATCATGTATCTGCACTGGAGTTCTGCTTCTGCCTTTGTTTCATTTTGGAAACGGTCCTGCAGAGAGCAGCTTCACCCTGTGGAACTGGGTCATTACTAAATATATTAGAGCTCGTCCTCCCTGCAGCTTTCAGCTCGGTGCAATAAACTCGTCGGCCTGAACGCTGAGGGGAAACCATCTCAGCCTCCTGGTTCCCATCCAGCATCCTCACATGAACCACACGTGCCGGTCATGTGACCGTCTATTGATAGCACTGCAGAGAGCAGAAAATAATCTGGCGGCGAAACAGACACGAAGTCAGCGTCCAGAAAAGCAGCAGAGACGGCCTGTTGGCAGGAAGAGGCTCCGCTTCCTCACCGAAACACCAACCAGCTCCCCTCGTCTTTCCCTGAAGTTCAGCTCGTTTCATTCTGAGGGATTTTCTGTTTGATCAGGTGAGAAACCACGTCAGAAACACACAACATCGTCAGCAGCTTCATCATCTGAAACTGAGTCTTTATGTAACTTAGCAGGCTAACGTTAGCTAACACGACAAAATCAATGATAAAACACTTAAAAAACAAACTCACCTGCTGACCAACATGTGGACTCACGTTCAGGCTCGAATCTCCAGGATTACTGAAGTTTACGAGTTTAAAAAAAGGATCCTGCAGGTGAGGCCGAAATCAGAGGAGGAAAATCAGGATCAGCTGAAGCTAACAAACAAATAAAGACAGGAGGGAGGACAAAGTGTGAAATATAAGCAGAAAACTTACAAAATAAGACAGGAAACAGAGTAAATTAGAGTGAACACCAGTGGATGAGCAGCGTCAGGCTCTTACAGAAGAGTTGTGGTAAATCAGCGCTCTGGAAAAAGGCTGCAGGCTGCAGCTGGGCTCTTGGGTTCTCAGATTCTTGAGTGATAAACGAATCATCGTTTCTCATTTTGCAACTTTGCAGCTGAAAACAGAAACACGTCTCCTCCATCTCCAAAGAAACCAACACATGTGCATGTTAACTGAGTAAAACGCTGTGTTTTCTCAGCTGTGGGTCCTTAAATCTGATCAGTTCCATCAGCTGTGTTTCTGACCCGGCCTCGGTGGGTCGGCGGTCGCTGGCTGAACCTCGGCCGGCTGTCGGAGCTGCAGGCTGTGAGTCACAGCCACAGATTGGTAAATATGTGATATTACCTTCAGCCTGAAATGGAAGATGGAAATGAAAGCAGATCAATGTGGAACAAAACGAGGGGCTGCAGCAGCAAACGGAGCCGTAATGAGAAACACTGCTGAGGAAATTGATCCGCAGGCTCACACGCCTCATTCTGAAAATTAGAGCTCTCCATCACCACACGGGAGAAATACTAATGTGGCTCTTCACGCCGCAGACGGTCACATACGGAAATATGTCAGCGGCGAGGTCGCAGATCGGCCACGAAGCGACCGCGGCTGAGGTTCAGCGTCTCGTTCGAGGACACAGAGGAAGGTTCAGAATGAGGAGGATTAAAGAGCAGGTCAGTAAAATGAGTTCATTAAGTTCTGGAAATAAAAAATGACAAATTATCACATTAAACACAGCAGACAAACCCCAGGACTCTGTGGTTGGGTGGCATCTCTTTGTGTGTCTCACTGTGGTTGTTTTTTGGCTTTTTGTGGTCAGAAATGTCTCATTTGTTTTCAGTACATGTCTTTGTCATGTTTTTGGGTGTTTTTGTGTGTTTTTGGGTCATTTTTCATCTCTTTGATGCTGTTTGTTTTTTTTCAGTCACTTCATTAAACAACATTCATGCTCACATTTCCATCTATTCATTCATTCACCCAGTCACTCAGTAAGAGCATTTTTCCATGGATTCTCTCATTCATTCACCCCTCAGCCAAATGTTTATGAAAAAGTTCGGCTTGGTGAGAAGTATTCATCGTTTCCTGACAGGACTCGCTCCTCGTCTCACATCCTGGAAGTTTCATTTTGAGGCTAAATGTTTGTGTTTTGGCTGAACTTCCTGTCGTTGGTGCTGTTGAACTGAACCCAGCTGACTTTTAAACGTCAAACACAGAAAAACTTTGCGACGCGACGCGACGACCAGCTGAGCTTAGTGAAACTGAAGCAGGAGGACGCAGCGAAGTGACTGACCGACTCACCCGGGAGACGAGAAGAGCGCCATTAATCAACTGTCAGAGAGACGCAGACAGAGCCGGACACACACACACACACACACACACACACACACACACACACACACACACACACACACACAGGCCGCCTACCCAGGGACTGTGCTAATGAGTTTATTACATTCAGCCCTCAGACAATAAATGAAGCAATCAATCACAAGGGGAACATCTGTGGAGCACCTCCTTAATCTGAACACCAGCTCCATCAGCACTTTAACACGAGGAGGAGGAGGAGGAGCAGGAGGAGGAGGAAAAAGAGCAGGAGGAGGAGGAGTGTTTGGATGCAGAAGATGCTCACATGTTGGATTGATCTAGATTTGTTTAACAGAGGGAGGGTGAGACAAGGGTGAGACGAGGGGGAGAATGATGAAAAGATGCAGCGTGCTGAAGCCCCGCCCACTGCTGAAGCGAGGCCTGTACATGAACTGATTGGTCAGCCTTGCTGTCAATCAAACGCCAAAACAAAATGAACCGTCACAGTTAGTTTTAACCTCAGCGTGTGTTGTTATGATGAGCAGAACCTGATTAACGTCTCCATCGACTCCAACTAAATCAGAAACCTAAAATGACATAATAAATTCATATAAATATAAAACATACGTCTTAGTTTGATTAGAATAAAGTTACTTTGAGTAAACTCTCTTTTACTCTGTTTTCTCTGTGTGATCAGATTCAAACAGGATTCAGTTTTAACTCTTTAAACGCCGACGCAGAACGCCGCTTCCTGTTTGTAAGATGTAGAAACACAATGAAAGCTTTGCATGTCAGTAAAATCTGACCTGCAGCTGCACATCTGGACCACAGCTGCTGCCATGTGGCGGTCGTTAGAGCTGTGATTGGTCAGCTCAGACTGCATCGATCCCTCCCACAGGTTTCTGACGCCAGTAAAGAGCTTTGAAAACAACATACAGGAAGTTAAAGAAAGACTCAGAGAGAAGAAGAAGAAGTCAGAAGAACAAACACAACAATGTAAAACCACTCCAAGTGTCACAGTAAAAGTAGAGCAGTATTTTCAGCTTTATGCAGTAAAAGTGCAGGTTTCTCCTTCACTCAAACAGAAACATGAATGAACCAAATGTAAAAAGATTCAGCCATCAGCTGTAAAGATGTTTCAGGTGCAAATGCGTCTCAGAGTGTGAATATTTATTCAAACTGTATGAATATGAGAACAAACTGTAGTGAAAACCATCAGGATTCAGGAGCGAGGCAGGATTTCAGCAGTTTTTCTGTCCTCAGTCAGAAACAGACGCTAACAGACAGAAAGCAGCTGTTCACAGACAACATGGCCGCCACAGGTGAGCGAGCGACTGACAGCTACACTTTGAAGATTTTCCACCTTTCTTTTTCTTCTTCTCTCATCTTTCAGCTCTTCCTTCCTTCTTTCCTTCTTTCTCCAGTGATGCATTTTGCACATGATGTCTTCATTGCACCTCCTGCTCCTCCTCCTGCTCCTCCTCCTGCTCCTCCTCCACATGTTACAGCCCTGACAGACCTGCTGTGGGATGGAGAAGGTGTCGTGCAGATGTTGTCTCTTCCTCTTCATCACATGCTAGCGTGCTAATGACTTATGGGCTCAACTTTATAGCCCTGCA
>JAPZDY010000013.1:994655-1006249 GCA_029783645.1 Ctenochaetus hawaiiensis | reverse complement strand
TTCCTGTTGCTGTAAATCTTCTCTTGTTTTTGTGTGTTTGTCCTCTTTGACTGCTGGTTCTTAACGATTCATGTTCCTGTAAAATCTCCTGCGACGGCGACTCTGACCGCTCCGTGTTTCATCCTCCCTGCTCGTTCTGACCGGCAGCACCGTGTTTGACCCTTCGAGGTGTTTTTCATTCAATCAGACGGAGAAACTTCGTCCTCTCTGGATGCAAACTGGTTAAAGAGACACGAGGACATCAGCAGCAGAAGGAGGGAAATCCCCCCAACATCCCCGTGTGTGTGTGTGTGTGTGTCTCCTCTCCATCTGTGTGCCTCCATCTCGGTTGGGAACGTTGGAACCATTTTTCCTGCTCCAAGCTCATCCCCTCTGCCTCCTGACGAACACGCTCGGCTCTGTTTTCAGCCTCTTCGTGTTTGAACCTTTAACATGTCAGATTTGAAATTCAGATTGCTCCGCCGTGTTTTCCTGCAGGTGTGAGCTCCGTCTGTTGGTTGGATTGGATTTTTTTAGGGGATTTAAAGCTGCTGGGATCCATATTTTTGCAATAACGATGGATTAAGTGACTGCATGTCTGTGAGAGAGAAACCCAGAGAGTCTGCAGAGCTTTTCAAGCCTCTTTTAGCTCAGGATTTTGGTTTTGTGGCACATTTTTCTGCCTGTTTCAGCCTGAAACTACACGACCTGCTCACGGCAGACTGACAGAGTTACAGACCTCATCCACAGTAACACCTTCACATTTTAAACACTGTTTTAAAACAAAAGGAATCACATTACAGATGAGTTTGGAATCAAACGTCTGAAAAAACGAATCACATGATCGTCTCTGCACACTGAGCATGAGCGAGCGTTTACATCCTGCACATCCGGGCAGAAACTGCATGATAAAATGCAGATGTTACCTGCAGAACAGCTGCAAAACTCAGACAAAAAGGTCAGAAGAACATCCTGAAGCCTGATGTTCGATTTCTTCTAGAAAAAAGGTCACATGATCCTCGACAAATCAGGACTGAGATGATCCAATCGTGATGTCAGGACTCCCTGTTATATTTCTCAGAGGAGACGGTGGAGACCAAAAACCTCCATAAAAACTACAGTACCCATGAGCCTCAGCTAGCGTTGCCATGGAGATTTGCAATGGTGTGTTTGTGCCTCTTTGTCACTGAATTTGTTGACAGTTTTCATCAAAACTGCAGAGTGAAAATTCACTTTTTCAAACCCTGTTCATCATTTGAGAGAATCTGAAGCTCTGTGATTGGATGTTGCTTCTCCAAATGCATCCTGGGAGATGTAGTTAAAGTCTCCATTTAAGCTTTTTGCCTCTCTTGTGTTTTTGCAGACAGTTGTCCATCTTTTCTCCTGATGAGTCAAACGGAGCTTCACTGACGTCACATCGTCTCATTTAAATTAACGGCGTCAGACTTCCTGCTGACGAACGTACCTGTTGTTCACGCGCAGGTGTAATGGCGCCCTGTGTGACCCCCTCCCCCCCCTCCCCGTTCAATGTGACTCCTCCTCACTATTTGTTCTAATCAAGCCGCCGTTGTTTGACCTCTTCCTGTCAGCTTCTCGACCTCGGTGTGTTCGGTCTCCTCGTTACAGCGACGCCTCCCTGACCTTTCCTCATCTTCTCCCCTCAGAAGGAAAAAAAGGAACCAGGCGAGACGTTCGGCGGCGTCAGACATGATTAATCGCTGGCAGAGAGGTGAAGTGATTCCAAACAGTGATTCAACCTGAGCGAGCTGTAATGAGAAAAGAGCCCGGCTGCCTATTACCTTAATAAAGACGTCTACATGTTAATTAGACTGACACGCCTGAGTGCAGGGAGTGTGTGTGTGTGACAGTGTGTGTGTGTGAGTCTCTGAAGACTCGCTGCTGCTGATGGTGGAAGAAAAACAGAGTGCAGACTTCAGACTTTCTCCCCACACACACACACACACACACACACACAGCTGGATAAGTGTGTGGGAATAATTTATGGCTCGGATCGTCGCTAACCGAGCTCGTCCTCCTTCTTAACGAGTTAAGAGCGCAGCGGAGAGCAGCTCCGCCCCACCTGAGGCTCATCAGGACGGGAAGACGGATAAACGAGACGCACCAGACTCGTTCAGCATCAGCTCCATTACATCTGCATCCACACACACTTCACACACACACTTCACACCCGACACGGCTGCTCAGGAGGGAAAACAGGAAGAGCAGCATCACAAAGAGGCCAGACGACTTTTTTCTAGAAGGGAAATGAAATAAATCTAAAGGCAGATTATTTAAAAGAACAAATACTGAAGGAAATAATGTAGCATCTAATGTCAGGTTCAGAGATTCGCCACCACTAGGGGCAGCAACGCACACTGAGCAGATAGAAGAAGCAACAGAAGAAGAACAAATCTGTCCACAGTGAAACCAAACAAACCATCAACTTGAACCTTCTTCATCTAAAGGGAGAAACAGTTTGAGATCCGCAGGTTTAAACTAAACTTTTAACACTTTGGAACAAACAGTTTGTGGGCGGAGCTTAAGCCGAGAGGGTCAGTGGTGATCAGCTGATTAGAGATGCTGGTCGATTTTATCATGCTGGAGACCGAACAGTCATTCAGTTATGATGAACTAACCATGAGAGTCTCAGGCTGCAGGAACCAGATCAAAACAAGTTAAAACAAGTTGAAGTCAGAGCGAAGAGTCGACGTTTTCGAGATCCGCCTCTGAACACGAAGCTTCAGGACAGTCACCACACAAAGGTCAAACACCATCTGAACATCTTCATCCTCTCTGAGTGCTTTCTGGCTCTCTGCTGGGTGCTGACAGCTTCATCAATGCAGCGTTTGTCCGATCAGCACATTAAAGGCATCATCAGAGTCTGATTCACAGATTATTCACAGTGATTTGTCTCTGCAGTCTGCTGTCAGCGTCCCCTTCCCTCTGCTGCTCATGACCCACCGCTCACCTGCTGGCTCCCACATGGACATTATTAATAATTAATGGAGTCTGTTGTTTGTGTTCTTCGTGTGTCATTCAAGGTTTGTGTCCTCAACCTCCAATGATGTAACAATCATCATCTTCATCGTCTGTGTTTGGTTTGTGACAGCAAACAAATATATTTCTGACAAAAGTGGTCGAGTCTTCATGTTCATGCAAACTCTCAGTTGTGAAGAAAGTAAATAATGTAAACATGCAAACTGCAGCATGTTAGCGTTAAAATAATTCACTCGTGTGTTAGCTTGTGCGGCTCGTTCGGTGAGCTTCACCTCCGCCTGACGTGAACAGATGAGTCGACTGCAGCTTCGTGTTAAAGCAAACGAAAACATCGACGGCTCAAACTGTTTGAGTTCAGTTTTAAATGTCACATTAATTACAACCTGTGGTTTTTATGGGATCAGCTGACAAAACCTGACTTTTATTTCCAACATGATGAAGCCGTTTATAACTCTGGTTCAGCGTTTGATTTCACGATCACTTATTTTAGACGACTTCAGTGATTCAGCTTCAGCCCCCCAGTGGACACTATAGGTACTGCAGGAGCACAAGCAGTGTGTCTTCGTCTCTCCCTTCTTCTCTTTCATTTTTAATGATTTGTAAAATTTATTATCCATAGTTTTTCTGAAACCTTTGCTACTTTAAATAAATGATGCATTCTGGGTAAAAACCATGTGTGGATGGATGAGTTTAACCCGACACTTCTCAGAGTTTCCTTCTGTTTAAACCTTTTTTCAGGCCTTTGCAGCCTCTCGTTCTCCAGCACTGACCATGTGAGCGAAGCCCGGGGGGGGGTTTCAGGGCTGTGGGGGTCCGAGAGGTCACTGGGTTTGTTTCAGAGTTCCTCCAACTTTGTGTCAGCAGTGTGTGTTTGCCTCTTCCCTCCTCCAACATGACAGTGTGCACAAAGCCGGCTGACAGCGACCGCGAGCCGAGCCGGATCTCACCACGTCACTGCTGGACCTCGGTGACGCTCCGCTGGCTGAGAGCGCCGAGCAAATCCCTCCACCGGAGAGAAGACCTGCAGGAGGCCTCCTGGAAAAGCTTTTCACTGTTGTTTTTGTTGTTTTCAACGCTCCCTCGCTCCACGGCGGCACATATTTTTTTATGAGAGAGGAATAAATCTCTGCCAGCGCGGCCGCCTCTCTGCTCCAGCGGCCTGCCTCTAATAAAGTACTCCTGTTGTATTTAGGTATTTCCCCGGGGTTTCACTGGAATCAGCACTTGTTTCTGTCTTCAGACAGACTGCAGCAGCACTGAGCCTCCTCCAAGCCTCGCTTCATTTACTCTGACTGTGTGCTGACACTGAAGGACTGTGTGGCTGCAGGCAGGTGAGCAGGAAAACCTGTTTCTGCACAGAGTCTGGAGCCAGAGAGCAACAAGACAAAAGGGTCTGCAGCCGAGCTGGAAGCCAAAGTCTTTAATCTCTCATTTAAATGGTCAGAGTCGGACGTGTAGTGATGAACACTTTGTGCAGCGGCTCCACGGTTTTTAAACTCATAATCGATATGTGTTTTAACGGAGGGCATTAAGCACGAGGCAGCTGCTGAGTTTCACTGAGCAACACGAGAAAATCAGGTTCCTGCTGAGATTTTATTTTTCATAAACACTTCGGTCAAAAAACAGTCAAAAACTCAACTCAAGCACAGTTTAACAAGCTGTTCTGGAGCTTTTAATCGAGTCTCATGGTCTTCTTCAGTGATGGCCAGTTGCCATGGTGACGTGGTGATGGTGAGACATTGTTCATTTGCTCTCCTGTCTGTTGAAAAGCCGCTTGTTGTGTTCAGTGTTTTTAAGTTTTCAGAGCAAACTGGATTAAAAACATCTGCAAAACTGAAACTTCAGGCTGAGAAACGAGGAGCAGCTCAAACCGGATGAACCACGTTTCATTGGTTTCTTTGCCTTTTCACTTGAAAACAGAAGACAAACCTCATGATCTGCATCGTTTGGATGCTTCCCTCTGACAGGCAGCTGCTCTTTGATGAGACGTGTTCTCACATCGTGAACCGGCCTCTTGCAGATTTGGTGAAGCCCTCAGATTGAGAGTCCTGCTCTCCTGTAAACGTCCTCACGTCCTCAGCAGAGCATGTGGACTGCTGATGCGTCTCCTGCTGGGCGGCTGCAGCAGACGTTGGTTCATCACGGCGCTGAGACGAAGAGGCAGCTGCTCCACTGACTTCTTCAAGTCCAATTACTGTGATGACTTACTCTGCAGCAGCTCGCCGCCTGCTGGCTGCTTACAGCCTGATTCAAGGTGTCCGTCGCTGCTTCATTTAAATGTTTCCTCTTCTGCTGCGGTCGGTCGTGTTGCTCTTCTCTCACCTTCATTTCTGCCCTGAGCTCCTTCAGAGGGAGGCCACATAATTAACAAACTCTAATTACCTTCAGCTTGTTATTTAGCTTGTTAACACACATTAATTATGGCCAAATTAAAAAAAACACTAGAGTTTAAGAAACTCAAATCCTCACTGCACATCATTTATTCATCCCTCTCTTCCCCTCGTTGCCTCATCAAGCTGCTGATGAAATGACCAGCAGAAACACCTGCGGCCTGCGTCTCTGATTAAAGGTGTTCACGGTCACGGCGTTCCTGCGGCGGGTCGAAGCGCTGAACTTCCTGTTGTCTCGTGTGAGGGATGCGTGGTGTCAAACCGAGGAAACGTTTGCCTCGCTCACAGAGAGCCTGCAGCACTCACAGCTTCCACATCTCCAACTGCCAAACACGAGAGAAAGTTTCTCCAGTGATTCTCATCTGATTAAAGTTTAATGCAGCTGCGTTTAACTCGTCTGTATCTCAGTTAAATCGCTCAGAAAGGAATTCACATGGTTAGACTCAGGCAGGAAGTCCCACAGTCCATCTCTTCTGTTTAAGAGCTTCAGCTGCTCCAACGTGTCTGTTTCTGGACGTTTTCCTCTTTGTCTCCTCTTCATTTCAGCAGCCAAACACTCGACTGACATGTGAATCTCATCAGCAGCAACTGCGGCGTCACTGATGATCACCTGTCGTCTCTGAGACAGAACGATCATCTGCTGCAGAGGAGACTTTAGGTTGTTACCAGAGTAAAATAACAGATGATGCAGAGTCGCTTTGAATCACATCCATCAGCACACAAACATCAGGCCTTAAAAAGCTCCTGTAGAAACGGTTCTGGAAAACATCCATCAGTTTCCTGTCGTGCACCTGCAGCCAGGTGGGTGCAGCAGGACCAGCGAGCATCCAAAGGTCACATGATCTCTCCAGGGGGGTCTGAGTCCACCTGCAGGTCTCCCATCAGTTGGCTTAAAAAACCTCCGAACCACCTGGACTGGCTGCACTCTGAAGATCTGAACTTCTCCATCTCTGAGGAGCAGCACGAACACCTGAGGCCTCCAGAGGAAACTGGTTTTGTCCACTTTGAGCAGCGATCTGACTCCTCGTGTCCACAGGTGAGGCTTTAAACACCGGCTGACTGACGCTGCTCTGATCCACCTGTCCATCCCTGCTCGACTTCACCCTCACCTCATGAAGGTGAGGAGACTGAAGTCCTTTGTAAACCAGGTGAGAACACGTGTCCCAGGTCTCTCTGATGAAGAGCTTTCCAGCCTCTCAGGTGTGTAAAAGGTCACAGACACACAGTCGGTCTGGAAACATGAAGTCAGACACTGAAAGCGGACGAATCATTAAGCTTCTTCTCTCGTCTCCTTTCCTGTCACACGGTGGGAAAGAAACATCCGTGACCTTCTGCTCCTCCTCTCAGCCTGACACCCGACATGCTCCTCCTGCTCCTCCTGGAAGCTGCAGGAGGACCTTCTTTTTTCAGCTGCTCTCGTTCTACAAAGAGAAACACAAATGTGCTGAAAAGGTGAACCAGTGATTCATCCAGCAGACGATCTGTGTTCCTGCTCGTTAACACTCGTTCAGCTGCTGCAGCTGAAGCTTCTGCTGCTTTTTATCTGCTCAAATAAAAGAAATAAATTCTCCAGGACTTTAATCTGAGGTGTTTTTTTTTTATTGACCTGCCTAAACAAAACCAGCAAACTACAAACTCTTGTGTTTCTGGAGGAGAGATTCAACAAGTTTTACTCAACAACATTCATGTGTTCGTTTCATCCAAACCATCGATGCTTCTGCTGCTTCTTCAGCTTTAAAGCTCCTGCAGATTCAAGATAACTGAGTTCAGAGTTCAGCTGCTGAAACAAATCTGAGCTGCAGACGTGAGTTTCCTGATGACCTCAGAGGAGCATGAAGATGTGTAACAACAAGAGGTTTCAGAGAGAATCAGCAAGGACACGAAACTCACTCAGAGACTCGACGATGACGGCGCTGATGGATCAAAACAGACAAATGAGCCAGATGTTGATGAGAAACATGAATTTGCACAATTCTGATAAATAGTTTGCCTCCATTTTGATTCATCTAATAAAGATGAAAAGCTGCAATGAAAAGAGATTCGGGCTCATATAATCTGCCCCCATCTGGGCAGTTAATGGTTTCACAGGTGCAGCTGCGTTTAACGGCCAGGTAAACGGCTCGAGGCGAACAGGTACAGACTTTAATACGCTCGTTATGCTGCACTCACAGAAAACTACAAACACTTCAAAGTCAGAACGTTAACATGGCCTTCAGGAGTGAGAAGAAGAACATGAGGAGCAGAACTTCTGCAGCAGGATGGTTCCTGTGTTAAAACAGGAAGCGTGGAGTTTGAAAGACGTGTTAACTGTGCAGCAAGGTTCTAATGAGAAACACAATTAAGATGCATTATGGGAAATGTAGGATCCAGAGCTTTGAAGCTCAGGATGGTTCACCAGCATTAAGGTGGGAAAAGAACCAGCTAAGTTTGATATTTTTAGAGATTAAATTTCTTTTTTGGGGCAGAATTGTTTGATTTGTGTTTAATTTTTTATCAGTTTAGATAAAAACACAGATTTATTTTGTCATACAGCTGTGCAAAACATCTGTTTTCTATGTTTTATTTGGGCTATTCTGCATTAAAGTGCGTTTACAGAAGCTCTCTGCCTTTCAAACACTGCTCATCCAGAGCTCATCATTAGGCTGCGGCTCTGTTGTTAAGCAGGCCTTCAAAGCAGAGCCCCCCCCCCCCACCTCCCCCAGCAAGAAAGAATGAGGGCAGCTGTAAAAATAACTCTCGGCTCCTCGGAGTGTATTTTTAGAGTTGAACCTTCAGCCTGATTCGGCGGTTCAGTGGAAACCGAGGCGGCCCTGTTGTTCGGAGGTGAGCCTCCTGCAGGTTAACGGCCGCCGACAGATGGACGGATACGCTAATTATGTCTTATGGTATCTGAGGCTCTGGAACGTCTCGTTATCCTCCCCGACTGAAGTGTGTCTGCTGTCACCACGGAGACTCCGACACACAACATGGCAGTCCAAACATCGACATCAAAGCCCCGCGTGTTGCTCGGCCTTCAAATTAACCTTTTGTCAGCGGCGGGCGCGGTGACGGCGAGCGGCGCTAATGTTGTGTGAAGCGGCGGGAGTCGACGGCCTCAGACATTTGAGCAGAGCCACAGTGGAAGCTGGAGTTCATCAGCAGCTTCAGCAGACGAGCTGAGAGTCACACTGAAGGAACCGAACGTTCAAGACTCATCAGTCATGTTAGATTCAAGCTGAAAAACAGGTGTGACATTAGAAACATGAAGTTTAAACCGGTTTATATCTCCGGTTCAACTTTAAACTGGCTTCAAAACATTCTGATGAAGTCTGAATAAAGTGATTTTAATCAGCGACTGATTCACCCCGAACACCACAGTTGACCATGAAAATGTAAATCTTTTATCGTGATGATTGATGACAAACTTTCCTCATTTATTTCCATTGGAGACTTCCTACATTTCCCATAATTCTCCCTTGCATTCTGCAGTCTGTGCACCAGCTGAACATTAGTTCAATTCAAAACTCACACGAACTGATAAACTGAAGTCACAGTGTGAGAGAATAAAGATGAAGCGAGGAAACCAAACCTGGTGACTGAAACGCTTTGATTTAAACAGAAAAATATAATAAAACACCAGCAGAGACGTAAAGCTTGCGTCATAAATCTGCATCATAATCTAATTTTTGAAAATGCAGCAAAACACTGAACAACCTTCAAGCAGAAAGTTGCCGTTTTCACACATCAGCGAGGACAGAGAGAGTCAGATCAGCCAAAGAAAGAGGATGAGAAAAATACCAAAATTATGAACTGAGTTTGGTGGAAATGGATTGTGATCGGCGGCATTTCATCAGCTCCTCAGTGGCTTGTGAATGAGGGTCACGGCAGCAGAAACATTGTGAGAATTTGCTCCTAAATGTCCTTTGATGCGGACTGTCTTTGGTCTTTAACGCTCCAATCGGCCGTCAGCAGATGTGTCAGGTTTAAGATCATCGATTCTGACTGACGACCAAAGATTTCACCACGTTTCTCCAACAACTGCCAACTTTCATTAAGGAAAACCCAAAAATCCAAAAAAACAGCTGTGTGTGAAGCAGCTCGGCGTGTTTGTGTGTCACATGACCTCACTGATCTACGGTTGCATCACACAAATACACTCATGTTTGTTGTATGTTGTGCTTCCTCTTTCACCACGAGAACTGAAGCCGAGCTGAAGCCGAACCGAATCCTGCGTGACGCTCGTCTGTTCGTCCTGTTTCAGGACGGATTTGTCCTCTCGGCTCCAGCAGCTCGGCTCCTCCGCCATCGTCGTTACTATGGAATCATCATGATCCGCACCGAACGCGACAGAGTGACGGATTATCCAGACAAATAATGAGACAACATGTAGATAAACAACGGCGGTCTGTTCATCTCGCCTGCGTTTCACAAACATGCATCATCACACTGTCTGCCAGACGCCGCAGTACTGCGAGAGTACACTCAGTGAGAGCAGAAGATTCAGCAAACACAGTGCTGTAGTAACATTACCGTAGAAGATGCAGTAGGAGACGCAGTACCAGGAGTATCATTATTAGTAGCAGTAGTATAAGTAGTAGTAGATGTAGCAGTGGCAGCACTAGAGATATCAGTAGTAACATAGTGGTGTTATCAGTGAATATAGTAGTAGTGCATGTAGTGGTACACACATCAGAGGCAGCAGTACGACAGAGTGTGCAGCAGCAGAGGGAGGAGCAGCAGTGATACTGATGTTTAAAGTTTTTGCATCAAAAAGCTGCTGAGGACTGTTAAACGATACACACACACACACACACACACACCCTCCTCATCTCTTCATCCTCCTCTCCTCTCATTATTCTCATTACTTCTCTCTCTCCACCCGCCTCTCTCCGCCCGCCCACCACATCCCGGGGTTCACATCAAACGCCGCTGAAGAAGACCCCTCGATTAGAAACGCCGCCGAGACGCCCTCGCCGCTGCCGACCCACGAAACCGCAAACACTCTGCAGCGCACGGCTCATTAGACGAACTGACGACGTAACCACGGCGACTGTGCATGTGTGTGTGTGTGTGTGTTTATGTCTTCATTAGTGAGGCTTTTTTGTTCTCACTGTGATTCTCTGCAGGCAAACAACTGGATCAGAAAAACACACAAACACCACGAACAGTCGCCTCCGTTAGCTTCTGTTAGCTTCTGTTAGCTTTAGCCTCAGACGGTCAGAGACAAACAGCTTCACCTTCCTTTTAGATCCTGATCGAAGCTTCATGAGACACGAGCAGCACGAACTCAAACACACCGGCCTCTGGAGCTCTCTGCTTTAAATTTAAACCACTCAATCATGGAGGAGCAGGTAGAGGGCGCTGTTCGTCTAAAGGAAATAGAGCTTTAAGTTTCAAACATTTTACTAAAGGCAGAGAAATTCAACACACATGAGCAGAAGGTGGAGGAGGAAGTGCTCGACTCCTCTTTTCTGCCCTCAGTTTGGCCTCTCAGGCTACTTTCAGTCTGCAGCATGCAGACACTTCTGTTTGTGGCCATTACAGGCCAAGAAATGAAGCCATGTGCCAAGAAAGGCCGTGAAGAAGAAGAAAAAGGAGAAGAAGAAGAAGACTACCGGTGAGGAAACACAGATGTAAAAGATGCAGATTTGAAGAGATTCAAGACAAAGTGTGTGTTTTTTGAGAATCCAGCGTGTGTTCGACCTCGAGGGTGAACGAGGAGCATTTAGGTAAACAATCTGTGTGTAAACAGTTTGTTTACAAAAACCTCCACAGGGCAGCTTTAACGTAGAGAAAACTGACGGGATGCAGAGGAGAAAAATGTCACATTCAGACCAACAAGACAGAAGAACAAACAATTCTGTGTTTGTTTCTTTATTCTGACATAAAGTTGTGGAAAAATCCTGAAATGGAGGAAACAAAATAAAACAGGAGGATTAATCTGAGACTTCATGAGCAGTTAGGACAGATGTTTTAGAGATGATGCTGTGTTTCACAGTGAAGCAGAGCCTGTGTGTGTGTGGGTGTGTGTGTGGGAGTGTTTGTGAGCACCAGTTCACACCACTGCAGTGAGAACATTTCTGCAAAGTGACTGTTTCTCTGCTTCAAAGACCGAAAGCTTCGACTTGGTTTCAGATTCAGGTTTTATGACAATGAGGGTCCTCACAAGTGTAGAGGGATGAACGTGTTACGTGTGTCAGTGTGTGTGTGTGTGTGTGTGTATAGGAGTGTGTGTCAGATGCCTATGAC
>JAPZDY010000013.1:907954-919022 GCA_029783645.1 Ctenochaetus hawaiiensis | reverse complement strand
TCACTGTGATGTCACCTCTGCATCACTCACCTCAGGTTTGACGATCTTGTGTCTGTCGTCCTGCAGACAGACAGACAAAGAGTTATGTTACATCACATGACATCTTCATCTGCAGGAAAACATGACGTCAGTGTCACACACACACACACACACACACACACACACACACACACACTGACCGGGTGCAGCTCTCCTATCACCATGTCCTTGGACATCTCTCTGGCGTCGGTCGAGTGTCCGACGTCCTCGAAGCTCTCGGTGGCGTCTCCTCCCGCCTGCTCCCTCAGCACCTCCTCTCCTCCAGGGTGCTGACACAGGAAATGACATCAGAGAAAAACCATCACATCAAAACACAAACCTTTGATTTATTTTCTTCACATGAAACTTTTTAAACTTTATTCAGCAGCACTGCAGCGACACACAGGCTGACGGTCACACTTCCATCATCAGTCGTCACGTCCATCCGTCACTTTGATCATTTGAGGTTAACCTGGACTCATCAGACTGTGATAGATACACTCACACACACACAGAAGAAGAAGAAGAAGAAGAAGAAGAAGAAGAAGAAGAAGAAGAAGAACAGAGAACGTCACCAAACTCACTCATGTTTAATCAGAAACTCTCATTCAGGACTTTCGTGCATTGACTTCAAATCGCTGCAGAAAAAGTCAGAAAGCATCTGAAGCTTTGATTTTGTTTTCCAACCCTGAAGACTAAAATGATCTCAGCTCAAAGATCAGCTTCCCAGCATTCAGCTTGTGTGTCGCAGATTCACTGAGTCTCTGTCTGTCCGTCCGTCCAAAGTCAAGTCTGAGCGTCGACCTGACGCCGTTCAATCATTACTCGAGCTCAGTGCAGCAGCTTCTCATCCAGTTCTGCACACTGAACTCCAGTGTGAAAACCAGTGAAATGAGTCTTTAACAACCGAGGTGTGTGTGTGTCCCAGCCTCTGTGTGTGTGTGTGTTCGACTGAACCCTTTAACTCAGCTGCTTTAAAACAACCGGAGCTCCAAACTGTCTGAAAGTGACCCCGAACGTCTCCAGGCCACAGACAAACCCTCCAAAACCAGCAGAACCAGTGCTGAGTCATGAACGGAGACGTTCAGCCTGGAAACTGGGTTAACCATCGGCCACGCGTCCACGCCCTGAACCATGTACAGAGAAACACCTGGGCGAGAGAGCCACGAGGTTACCTGACGCACCGTAGGCTGGATCCAGGTGAGCGGTCACAGTCAAAGGTCCAAACGCTCGGCTGAGATTAAACTTTACTCCAGTAATTTCCTCATATTGATAAGCCTTTCATTGATAACATGTGCCGTTTGCTTACAGGAAAGTACAACTCAATTATCACTTAGAATAAAGTTTCTTACAATAAATAAACGATGAATGAAACGGTAATCTGGATTGAGCTTCCTTCAGAGAAATTCATCGTCTCTCTTCAATAAAACAGAAATGACAGAGTTCTCTGAGCGATCTGCTGAGGAGATTACATCCTCCATTTATCAATTTATGTAAAAAAAAAAAACATGTAATTTCTCCAAAACTCAGGTAAAATATAAAGTTCAACTTCCTGTTTAGTCCAACAGTCGAACACAAACACAATCCAACAAGTGTGACATCTGAGGGGCTGAAATCAGCAGATTTTTACTTTAAATACGACAAATGATTGTTCAGTTATTAAAACACAGAGTTACCAATTGATTTCCTGTTAATTGATCGATTCCTCCACAAACTGCTGAAGCTCAATTATATGATTTAAATTAGTACAGAGCACAAAGTAATGAAATATGGTTTAAAACGTAACATCTCGCACACTAGTTTTTTAAAAAAATTGAAATTTAAATATGTTTTTTTGTTTTTCTGTACTTAAACTAATATCAGATTGGCAGCTAATGATCAGTGAACTATAATTCAGATTGAAGCGGACATGTTGGAGGTGATGGAGCTTTCACAGCTCGTCAGCATCATATTATCAGAGTTTCAGCTCTTTTTAAAAGCTTATTCTCACACTGTTACATTTAAATGATCTACTACATACATTAAGAGCTAATAATTAAATGTGTGTTCTCTCCTTTATGTTAAATAAAATGAATATCAGCTGATTTAATCATCAAATGTTTTTAAAATCTAATATTTTTTAGCAGTATTACATTTAAAAAGCATCAGGATCAGGCAGAATTTTGAACCATTGTTAAATTCTGACACATTAAACTGTGCTAACCTGCTTTAAAGCTCCTTTAAGACTCGTGCAATGATCAGCTGACATGGCTGATTATGGGATATTGATTTGGGCCCCGAGGAGCCTCCGTGACACTGAACTGAGCTCACAAACCAGTTCCTGTTTAACTGAGGCGAAGCAGCGAATTTACCACCAGACTTCAGCCAAATAAAGCCACATTTTACAAAAGACTCTATATTATTTAAACACGTATCATTTCTAATATTGTTTCCCACTAAAACTGATGTTGTAAGCGTCTGTGTGTTTCTGTCTGACCAGGTTTGCTTGATTTCCTGTTTTAAGAGACTTTCACAACAAGAAGTTTCCTGGTTGCTTCAAGCTGCTGTTGAGATAAAAGGTGCAGAAACTTGAACGCAGTTCTCACCTCCTCCAGGAACTTGGTGACATCGTAGATTCTGTAGTTGATGATGATCCACGTTGATTTGAACGTGTTCTGCTGCTCTATCTCTGACAGCCTGTAATATCTGAGTCCTTCGGGGCTCTTTTGCTCCTTTTCACCCATTTGTGTCTCTCAAAACTGCGACAGTTAGCGAGAAAAAGCCGCCGGACGTCAACGGGAGCCGTTAAACGAGCTGTGAGTGGTTATATAATCCCACCGAGTCTGTCAGGACCGCGGAGCCGCACGCACACACCGACATTTACCCCAGTTTCTATCAACAAGAGTCCCTGAGAGTCAGCGGCGTGAACCCACCCGACAAGTTCCCCACAATGCACTGCAAGGCTTCCGGCATCTCCTTTCAAAATAAAACTCGCTGATTTGTACGTGCAACAGTTCATTTGATTCAAGGTTCAGCTTTATTGTCATTGTCCGACAGTAAATGAGCCGATAGTAGAGGACAATTATAAAAATACAATCGAAGAAAAAAGAAAACGAGAAGTGAATCTGTGAAACTGTATCCTGTCATAGCAAGATGGCCTTATTAATAATTACCATTATACGTTTCCATCGTCTCTTCTACATGCTCCACTTTGTGCCTCTCATACAACATCATTAGATTCATAGCAGCAGTTTTTTTCAAGATAAAGCCATGGGCGACTTTGAAAACCTATAAAATACATTTTACAGCACTTACCACAGTTTAAAATGATTCCCAGACAAATGTGGAAAAGAAATCTATTTTGCACATTATTCCTCTGCATTCATGTGTCAATCCAAATGACATCACTCCACGTTTATTCTTGCAAATATATGGTCTTGTAAATACAGATAGAGAGTAATAATATGTAATGATAGAAGAGGCAATTTTAATTAATTATGATTTTGTTTCTTTTTCAATAATTTTCCATTTGATTAATTTCAGGTAATCTGTTATACTCAAAGTGTGAGCCATCCATGAAGAATAAAATTAATCAATTAAAACAAACTGCATGAATTACTCTTTATATTTTGTTTTTATGTTTGATGCTATCATGACTGAATTGTTTTTACATTATTTATTTTCTCGCTGTGTGGTCTCTAAACGCTAACCGACGTCCACTAAAATTATTTGATCGTGAAATGTTGATTTCCGGTTACATTACATTTCTTCTGAGCGCTTCACGGTGCCGCAAAGTTCCTGGAACGGAGAATGGAAGACCCCCTCCGTCCTTCCAGCGCTGCGATTGGTCAGTCTTTTCCCCAGCTATGACAGAGGCTCTCTGATTGGTCCTCATCCTGTCAATCATCAGACCTCTGTGGGCGAAAACGAGGCCAAAGTTCATTTCAGTTCACTTTCTTTCAAGGAAACTCGCTTCTCACGCAAGGACCGTGCGGGAGTGTTTGGGAGTGTTTTCTCACGTATTGAACGTTTTTAATTTTGAGGCTTCGTGAAGAAAAAGTTTAATTTGAGGATCATCGGCTGACTGGCGGGAAAGCCCACCAACTCAAAGTCAAAGATTGTCTATGGAAGTAAAATAACTCTCCACAGAAAATAAATCTCACCCACTGCCAGCTGATAAAAATATACTGTAAAGTCCCCAAAATTTCTATATTTGTTCTATTATTTAATATTTCATCTATCGTTTATAAGTTTTTCTCCATCACAGAGTCCCCTCAGATGAAGGTTTAAAGGTCTAACCGGTTTTCTGATCACTTTCTCACAATGTTAGTCCTTTAATTGACTTATGTTGTGTCATAGTTCAAGACAAATATATATTACTTTACAAAACCACACCATGTAAAACATCAAATATTAAAACATCTAGTTCCATTTAAGAATCCCAGTTACCAGCTCTTTGTTATATCTTGCTAGTTGTAACATTGAAGGTTTGGTTTGTGGACAAATCGCATCAGAGTGAGAGCTCTTCCTGGTCTCTACCTATCTTTAGCTTCCAGAATAATTTCCATCTCTCACAAAGTTTATTTTTTTAAAATCAACTTAACTCTAACATCATTTCAACCGTGAGTTTTTTTCACACAGGGTTAAATTTGAACACGTCGTTTTGTAAACGTAAAAACGAGCTCGGTGCTGTTGACATAAAACAAAAACACGGTTTTAACGCTAGCTAGCTAATCAAGCTAACTTAGCCGTCGCTAGTTCCTTGTTAGCCTTAGCTTGTTTTAGCTAACTGCTGATAGCGCAGTAAGCTTGTTTTCTGGGTCAAGAACACAGAGGTGAAGATGTAAGTGTAAGATTAATGACTTAATGTCACTATTATTATCTTTAGTTATTATGCTTCTGTTTGTTTTTTTAGTCCAAGTTATTAGTTAAAATGATTTGATAACTTTATCATAAAACTACATTAACAACTGCTATTAATCACAGTGTTACTAGTTGACAGTAATATCTGAAATAAAGGTTAGCAGACCTCAGTTTAAATAAAACTAATAATTATTTTAATGAATATTTCATTTGTTAATCACAGTTAATTTGCGTGAATAACTGAAACAGATGATTTTCGCTTAAAAACAGAGCAACGAATTCTGTCGTTATTGGATTAATTAATGAATCATTAATTATTTTAGCAGTAATTATATTTGACGCATTTTTGGCATATTTTTTTTTTCATTCCTGTTAAATTACTTGTTAATAGATGAGCCTGGTGATTGAATTATAGTTCAGGTGCTGATGTCTGTGAGTGAAAATCAGCCACGTAACTGAACGCATCCTGTAGGAGGTGTCAGTGTTTTAAATGTTGGTTGACTTTAGACTTCTAGCCTGGAGAATCTATAACAATTAGATGTTTCAATGAATTTCACAGAATACACGTTTTCATCCTTTGGTCTACTGTTATGAATGTAAGTATGATTATAAGTGTAAGTTGTGTCAGTGTGTGCAGGATGAGTGGAGTCCAGAAGTCCCTGTTTTTCCTCGGCCTTCCAGACCTGAAGAAGCTGGTCTGTCTCACTCTCACAGTGCAGGAGGAGGACGAGGAGCCGAGGAGCAAACAGATCAAGACCTGCAGGTGACCATCGATGGAGTTAATCAGAAATAATTATATTAATCTGAAATACTTCATCTTTTAAAAAATATTCACAAAAGTGTAACAGCTTTCTGCATGGACTCAAGTTATAAATCCTTCTGCCACCCCATCGTAACTACCAGCAACATGTTTTTGCATTTATGCACAGCCAGTTGTGTCTATTTGCATACTGCCTTAAAACATGTTTTGAAGGAACTTAAAAAAAATGTAACACAACCTGAGCATGTGCACATTTTTTTGGTCAGTCTGCATTTTTTTGCTGTTTCATGCAGTGTGCAGCTCTTTTCATTGTAGGAACAGATGTATCTTGCATGTTTTTTCAAATATATTGGTCATATTTTGCATTGTAATGTTATTATTTACGATGCTTTACTTTAGCTGTTCGGTTTCCTAACATGTTTATTTCTATTCACTAAAATACCAGAGAAAATTCCCTGGACGTGGAAACCGAATGGGCAGTAAATTGGCTTCTAATGGTGACATTGTCTTGTCTTGCTCACTGTGAAGGACGAGCATTCCTGTGGATTTGCCCTTGGCTAAAGTTATTGTGTGTGTGTTTGTGTGTGTCCACAGAGAGCTGGTGCTGTTGTACTCTGACATTCTGGCCTCTCCAGGTTTGGACTCCTTCAACGAGATCACAGTGGTGATGGCTGTAAGAAACACACACACACACACAAACACACAACCCCAGATTAATGCCTAACTCTAAACCTTCATGTGAGTGAATCCAAGCAGAGCCGGCTGCTGCAGCTGTGATGTCGGCACAGATGCCCACATAAAAGATTTATAGTTGTTTTCACTGTAGTTATACATTAACTTTATTTGTCCTGTTGACACTTTTACTCTAATTAGTTTTTACTGTACCCACTTATTATTATATGAATGTGTGTGGGTGTGTGTGTGTGTTTGTGTTGCCGACAGTTTTACATGTTTTGACGTTGTAAACTTGACGAGTTGGATGAATGAGTTTTGTTCCTGCACGCCTCCTCATTCTGCACACACACTCCACATACCATTAGCACACGCACACACACACACCCAGTATACATTTTACAAACCAAAGACACACTCTGTCTTCTCTCGTGCAGCAGATTGAGATCGTGGCGGACAGATTTGCTCTCTGCTGGCAGAGTGTGCTGTGGGTGTAACAGTGATCATCTCCTTCCTCTCATAAATCACTCGGTGTGACTGACAGATCCACTTCAGTAGAAGATCTGAGGTTTTCTCACATACGTGTTTGCGTGTCTGCATTTCCTCAGCAGAGACGCTCAGCCAAAACAGCTGAATTCCAAACATTCCAAATTTGCCTGTCACGCACACACACACTCACTCACACACACACACATGCACACTGTGGGAGTGTTACTGACAGCTCACATTATATCCTCTGAAACATAAACATGCTGTCTCTGTCTCACTCACTTGCAATTATGTGTAATATGATATATTTGTCTTTTGGATATGCAAAAGGATGAAGCATGAAATGTTTTCATGTCGTGTCCAACTGTCCTACTTTCAAAAAGTCTTTCCCAGCTGATTTTTTCCTCCATGAACAACAGAACTGTTCTCGGCCTCATCGGGATCTTAACTCTGACGTTCTGTGTGAAGTTTCATCTGATTTCTTTTCTCCATACAGATTCCATTTTTCCAGAAAGGCATCGTGCAGATGTTCGGACAGAGACGCAGTCTGCAGGTGCTTCGGATGAAATCATGTTTTCTCTGTGTGCATTCAGGAATCAGAAAGCTTTTTTTAATGTCTAATCTCAACCTCAGACTTTTGAGTTCATCTTTTGTATTTTTACATGTTTTTGGTGGTAAATGAGTCGAAAACTTCAGTCTGCTTTTAGCTGATGATGTTGATTTTGTGTGTGTGTGTGTGTGTGTGTAGCTGGGCTCTCCTCAGTGTGTGTTTCCAGGTGTCCTTCAGTGTTGTCTGTCCTACTCTCTGATCGCCCGACTGGCTCCCGGCTGGAACAAAGCAGGACTCTACCTCATCACCGGTAGGCTGTGAGAGAGCAGACACTTTGATTTTTGACAGCTGTCGTGTTTGAAACCACTTATTATTCCACAGAGACTCTTTTATCTCGTCCTGCAGTTTTATTGCTGCTGTGTCTCAGCTGCGTCTCAGTTAATTGAAGTAATGGATCAGACTGTCTTTGTACTCTCAATAAGCATTAGTAGCATTTTTTAATTTGGTCTTTGAGCTTATTTTATTTTCATCCTAGCTGTGATCTGTAACTGTCTGTTATTATAATGTTGACAGACCTAAACTGAAACTGAAGAAAGTAGCATCAAAAAACTGTAGGAGGGTTCAGACTTCCCTAAAATCCTTTTATTCTCTCGAATCACGGCCTCGTGAGCCGAGGCCACGTGAACTCTGATCAGTGCAGCAGGATGTGAGAGGAGCTGCAGCATTCGATCTTTACTTCCTACAGCTGCTTTTTGTGAAAACTGAGGACTTGTATCAGCAGTGATGTTTACATGATGTAAAAGTTGAGGAGGAAGATCTCAGAGCTGCTGCTCACAAATGAAATGTGACCTCTGACATGACACATCAGGAACAGCGCCATCTAAAGTCCCTGCATAGCCTCTGCATGTAGCAAACATCTGATCAGGATCTTGTAGGAGAAAGTGGTTGAGAGCTGCGTCTCTGGATGGAGATCAAGTTGGAAAGGAACACAGATGTTTCAGAGTTCAGCAGCAGTTTTTCTGACAGAAAAGCAAACTGTGAAGGTCGAGCAGCACCGCGGCTCGCTGTTGTCTGTCGTTATCAGCTCTCGTCAGTAGATCATTAATAGACTGTCGGTGTGAGAGTGCATCTGTTGTTGTGCGCTGTGGTTTATGTGTGTGTGTCTGTGATCAAAGTGATAGACGAGTGTTGCAACACCAAGCCTTCACCTTAGGCCCAGTGTGGCATAAAAGGAATGCGTGAGCGTTTATGTGTTTGTGTGATAATTCAAATGGTGGAAGATGAAACTTAAAAACATCTGAGTGTGATTTTACACCGAGCTCAACGTAAAACCTGTAGCTCAAACTGAGCTCTGAGGAAAACCAGCTGTCATGATCAGGTGAAGCTCAAGCATGACGCAGTGCTGTGCAGAAGCACCAGCTGTTTGTTCTTATATTGTTCATATTGTTCATATGTGACTGTGTAATACATTTTCTTCTCATCTTCTGTGGAGATATTCTTATTCTAATTACTTAATTTGTATGTGTGACTGTCTGTGAAATCCAACTGCTGCTGCAACAAAACAGTTTCCCAATCTGAGATCAATAAAGTTTGTCTAGTCTAAGTCATGTGACGCCAAACCCACCGACGCTGAATGAAAGTCGGATTATTTTCTAACTGAATAGTTTGTTTGTCCATTGTGGAACAAAGAATAGCTCAGTAGCATTGACATGATTTAGTTTCAGTGACGTTCTGCTCACAGCTGCTTGGCTCAGGTAAACATGCAGGTAAACATGCAGGTAAACGTATAGGCAAACGTGCAGGTAAACGTGCAGGTAAACATGCAGGTAAACATGCAGGTAAACATGCAGGTAAACATGCAGGTGAACATGCAGGTGAACATGCAGGTGAACATACAGGTAAACATGCAGGTAAACATGCAGGTAAACATGCAGGTGAACATGCAGGTGAACATGCAGGTGAACATACAGGTAAACATGCAGGTAACATCAGTTTTCACTGTGTTTGTTTCAGGAAAAGACTTTCTGACTGAGAGAGGGAGCCTCAACGCCGTCAGTAAGTCTCAGTGTGGCTCGTTCACCTCCAGCACACTTTCTTCTTCTGCTGTTCACTGTTTTACTCCTCACCAGCCCTGCAAGTTCTGGAATGTAATCAGATTACATTTGTGTGAATGTAATAAAGGATGTATGTTTGTTTCACTGTTTTTAATATAGAAGACATCTAATAATTAAATATATAACTGATGAAACGTTTAAAAACGTGTGTGTGTGTGTGTGTTTCAGGCATGGAGCTGAACACCTGTGAGGGCCGACTGTGCATCAGTATTGAAGCCAACACTGTCCGACTGCCACCAGCCACAGTGAGAGAGCAGAGACTCTTTTCAGACACGTTTCATGTAGAAGTACTCTGATATGAATCAGGTTTTGTTCTTCATTTTGTTTCTACATGAAAACTAAAGAGAAGCTCTGAAAAGTGACTGGAACAACAAGTGTTTGCTCCTCCTCAACGACACTTCCTGGTTGTTTCAGTCACAGCCCCTGTGATCAGCTGACCGCTGCTGATCTGTCATTTATTAAACGTTTTAATCGGTTAAAAAAAAAAAACATTTAGGTAGTTTCATCTGCGTCTGGTGCTGAAGTCATGTGATTCATGTGAGATGTTCACTTTTGTAAAGAAAAGTTCATGGGAAAATTGACCTGAGAGGTAAAAACAAAATCAAATGTGAAGCATCAAGAGACTCAGGATTAAAATTAACATGATGTGGATGGTAAATCGGTGTGTGTGTGTGTGTGTGTGTGTGTGTGTGTGTGTGTGTGTGCAGCTGCAGGACTTTGACCTCCCTCAATTAGTGCTGATGAAGATCTGCAGAGATCCAGACTCCGTCCTCGACCAAACCTCCATCGGAGGAGCCATCTGGTGTCATGTTCTGCCCAGGTATGAGAGCTCCACCTGCTGGACACAATGCAGACAACAGCAAAAAGACCTCATCAGTCAAAGACTAAAGGCTGATAGTCTGCAGAGTTTAGAGACGAAACCAAACCTGGTGGTTTTTGTTCAGATAAACAGATCTGGTCATTAGACAAACAGTTGTGATGAGAACATTGATAATTCTGTCACCTTGTTTCGTCCTTTACTGCCTGTCAGGTCCACATGAAAAAACAATGAAGCTTTGGATCTTTTTTCACAGTTTATAGATTTTTACTGAGGACATGCAAGTATTTTAAACCTTACAGACACACTAAAGTAAAAGTGAAGATAATCATCATTAGATACTCATACGATTCTTGTTGTGTGTTCCTTCTTGATATTTCTCAATTCTTGTCACCAAACAGTTTATATTGTCCTCTTTTTCACATTTCAAGACATCTTATCATCATTTTAATTTTCTGTTTTATTCTAAGGCTCAGACAGCTGGTGAATTCTGATTAAAAGACACTGTGAGAGGGGGCAGGCTGTGTAATACTGACTGTGAGCAGCAGGTGGTGCCACAGCTCTTTTTAATCACAGGCCTCCTGCAGATTCACACCACCTCCGTCCCAACACGTCGACTCATAAAACGAGTCTTTGATTGACGGGTTTTTATCAGGTTTATTATTAGGCAGCTTTATATAATAATTCACTGTGTGTGTGTGTGTGTGTGTGTGTGTGTGTGTTTAGTATGAAGAAAGGTCAGATTATCTACATCAGCCACAAACTGCCCGAAGATGGACCGTTTAGAACCTACAGAGACATAGATC
>JAPZDY010000013.1:890786-907854 GCA_029783645.1 Ctenochaetus hawaiiensis | reverse complement strand
TTGAAATGAGATGATCAGTGTTATTTTATTCACCTGTCAGCAGTTTGTAGCTTTTATATTTATGTCTTTAAATGACTGAGGTCTACTAAAATCTCATTGAGACTAACTTGACATATAATGGAAGAAAGAAAGCAGAGAGGATCCAAGTACACTGGATCAGAATTATCCTCCTCTGATGAGGAGACATTGAAGGCATCACTGAGCTCACTCAGTCCTGCTCCAGATGTTCCCAGATTCACTGTGATGAAATCCAAAGTGATTCAATCACAACGTTTTCAAAAAGCATTTCCAGAAAAACAAAAAACTGTAAACAAGTTGACATGAAATTTAAACACCTCCTGCACAACAAACAGGAGGAACTGGGGAACGAAATCGAGTCAGTCAAACCCATGTAAACAAAATCTTAAAGAATGACTCAGCGTATGGCAGCTCCACCTCTGGCTTCAGTCTTTTCAGCAGATGTTGAACCTGCTGCAGAGAGCTGAGCTTCATACAGCAGAGCGTCGATTTCCCACTTGTTCTTTCTCATCATCAAACATGTAAACAAAGTCTGTTTTCTCCATGAAGGTCAGTGAATTCCAGGATGAGCGCTTGAGCAGGGATTATCTCTGTTCCTGACAACTTCTGGTGGAAATCTTTTGATGCATTAATATGAAGTTTGTCCACCTGTTTAAAACAGCTGTGTGTTTCTTGGAGTCCTCCCTAAGCAGCGCCCTCTGTAGGTGTCTGACAGCCTTTACCTCCTCAGAAGTTCAAAGCAGTGTGGATGTGGCCTTTACCCTCCCAGGCCCCTCCTCCTTCCCTTGAAGCCCCTCCCTCTTTGAGGAGGCGAGTCAGGATGTTGAGGAGGCGCTGATGGACGCCCCCACCTGGACCTGTCGTCTCTCCTCCTCCACCTCCGTCCCCCTCTCTCTCCCATCCACCTCCCTCTGTTTCTGAACACTCCTGCACTGCTCGCTGCAGCTCCACCTGCTCAAAGAAACGCAGGAGATAATTTTACTTTGCATTTTTAAGAGAAAGACCAAAATCTCAAGCATAAAAACAAACTTTCATCCATTTTAACGTGTGAAGTTTGTTATGTGAACTCTTTCTTTTTTAAATCAAATATAAAAGTAGAGATATTTAGAAGAAAACATACGTTATATACGCATACATAATAAGGAAATATTAAAAAAATACAATCAGTGAATAAAAATGGAAGTATATCAAACAGAGTCCTACCTGCAGGGGGAGCCCTGCTTTGGCCCCGAGCAGTGTGGGCGAAAACCACGGCCTGAAGATCTTCTTACAAATCACCTGAAGAGAAGGAAGAAAAAAGAAAAGAAGAGGAGTGACAATGTGAAAAAAGAAATGAAAAAGCAGGTTGACGAATGGAAAAAAGAGAAGGAAAAGATAATTAGAACATAAAAAGAAAGAGAAGCAATGGAAGAGGAAAAAAGGATATGAAAGGAAAGAAAATATAAATTCAGTATGTGATGAAATAAAGAGGAGAAAAGAGATAAGAGAGGAAGTGATCCTAAATTCTACGTCATTATGCAGACGACGCCTCACTTTTCATTATGAACAGATCTGTCAGTACATCACACACACACACACACACACACACACACGTTTCTAAAGACAGTGCCTCCTTTCTCTGAGGAGATGACTGACAGGTGAGGGGTCACCAGAGGTCATGCTGAGGAGACACCTGTGGAGCATCAGATGGACCAATAGGACAGCAGCGTTTCATCGGCGTGTCATCAGCACCATTTGTCCTGTGCTGGTGTTCAGTCTGTCTTCACTCATCTTCACTTCTCTCTTCTCTCCTCCTCTTTGTTCTTCTCTTCCTTTGTTCATCATTTAACCCCTTTCTTTCCATCGTCTCCATTTTCTGCTCTTCTCTTCTTTCAGTTTCTCTGTTCATCATCAGTTTTAGGTTTTTCCTCAACTCCTGTTTCGGTCACATTTTTACTCTCTTCGACTTTGGTTGTTTTTATTTTTGTCCTTCATTCGCTCTTCTTTCCACTTCATCTGAGTTCTTTTCTTTGATTATTTCATTTTGTTTTACTTCCTCTTTTATCTGTTAGTTCTCTTTTTTACTTGATATATTTTTGAATTCTTTCCCTTTTTTCCATTTTAATTTATTTAACTTATCTTTCTTCTTCCTCCTTAATCTCTTGGGTTTTTCATAATCTCAATCTTACTCTTGTTCTAATTATTGTTTCCTCCATTATTTATCGTCTCCTCGGCCTCTTTGTTCACTTGTTTATTTAGAAATTTCTTTTTTCTCTTCATCTGCTTCATCATCTTTCCTTTTCCCCCTGTCTCATATTCACACATTCTCTTCTGTTGAATGCAGGTATCTTGTATCATATGACATGTGATACGAGATACCTGCAGGGTGATGAGAGTCTGGCAGGTTGTTGTCATGGTGATGACGGGGTTGACGGCGATGTTTTACTTGGATTTTGTTTCCCAGAAGTTTCCTCCGACGCTCCGACGCTCCGACGCCTCAAAACAGCCTCAAGTTAATTATGTTGCAGTCTTATAATTATTATTTTTATTTCTAATATTTATGATAATACAAATTGCTAAATAAAACGTATATTAATCATAAAATTACATCTTTAAATTAAACTATTTGATTTTAATATGAAATATCCTTTAATGTTATATTAACAGGCACATTAATAAATAATATTTACAATATTTCTAACCGTGTCCTGCAGAATAAATAATCATATTGTCTATAATCATTTCTGTGAAGTCATTTAATCTAAAAGAGCAAATTACCAAAAATTACAAAATGGTGGTAACATTGTTTAACAAAACACAAATTGCTAATTAATATTTATTTTATTTAGACATAAACAAACACAACATAATTAGAAAAGCTAAACTATTTCAAAGAAGTGAAATATGTGGACAGATTAGAGGACAAAATGTGAAACCAAATCAAATTTCTTCCTTTTAATCTTAGACTCACTGGGTGAAATATGTAAGAAATTGAATTTTATTATTTTTTAAAAAACGGTCTCAAATGCTTAACAAGTTTGTGAATGAAGAAATGATACAAACCTAAAAGGTAAAATCCTGAAATGAAAATCTGCTACTTAAATAATTGATCTGTAATAAAAAATGGTGATGACATTGTGGAAAGTTACATTTATCTTTAGAATAAAATAAAAAAAATAAAGTTATTAAAACTCAAATAACTTAGTGGAAGAAACATTCAAGTTAATATTTAAAAAATGATTTTATATTCATTTGTACTGTTTTATTTCTTCATTAAAAATGAAGATTTAAATCAATTTTTTTACATTTTAAATAATTTTTTACACAAAGATTTATTGACCAGTTAAAACTGAAAAGAGACACAGACAATGAGGATAAATTATCTGATGTGTCAACAAAATTTTAAATGATTATTAAATAAATTGACTTTTTAAAAAAATAAAGTGACCATTGAATTTTTTGCAGATTTTCATTGATTAATAGTAAAGATTACATTTATTTTTCTCTTCCTTTTCCAGGTTTCTGAGAGAATCTCTCTTCTCTCGAATTTAAAACCTGACATGTCAGCAGGTTCAAGCCTCAGTAATTATCATTCCACACACATCTTCACTGCAAACATCTAATGAAAGGTTATAAGAGATGGATTACCCACAATTCTTGAGAAGCAAACAACCCTGTAATTTATCAACCACCTCTTTTCCAGATGAAGAGGACATTTGGCAGCACAAACGTGTCGAGGCCTCAGTTTATTTTTCTACCCGAACGACAGGAGAACAAAATCTCCTGCACAGGTAATCGAGTTTTAAAGGTGACAGTTGGAACAATCTAAAAACAACCTGCAGTAAAAATGTTAAAAAATTATTTGGACAAAAAGAAAGAGATGAAAACAATAAATTATGACAAAGAACCCTGAAACATTTATCTAAATCTGACTTCTGCAGCTTTTGCCTTTTTGTGTTTTTTCAGTCTTTTTTCTTTATTTTTAGGAAAACGATTTGTGAGTAAATTTATTTTAATCTTTAACATTTTCACAAAATGTATTTGATGTTGGAACAGCAAACACAATATTTTAATTTTGGTCAGTTAAACAAGTAAAGCTTACTGTCATAGTTGTAAGTTGGATATATATATATATTTAATTATAATTTAATTTTGAAAAAAATGTACGGCATTTCAAGGCATCTTTTTAAAATTATTAAATCCTTATTTAAACACTATAAAATTATTTAAATTAAAATAGTCCAATTTAAATCAAAAATATTGTAGAAAGCTGTTTTTATTGTATTTTAAACTTCACAATGAGGAATAAAAGAAAATTATTTGCCTCAGCATTAAAACTCAGTCAAGTGCATTACAGTTAAAAATATTAATACTTAAAAAAATTTTTTTATTTATTCATTTTTTTTTAATAAAAGTATTTTTCCCACAAACTTTATTAACTGTTTTTTTGTATTATTTTTTGGGATAATTTAAACTTTATACAAGTTAAATTCCAAAATGAGACATTTGTCCTGGAGAGAATGAACTTTTACTAAAGTTTAACTCATTTTAAATAAAAACAGAAGAAGTAAAACATCAAACTTTCTTCTGATGGCAGTGAAAACACAGTTTGCTGTGATGCACAACACAGCGTTCATGATGTTGTTAATGAATACAACATTATGACATATTTTTTGTCCAAATCAAATATGCAAGATCTTAATATTTTTTTCAAACAAACATCAGAATTAGAGTTCTGAAAGGCCTGAAGACAAAATAAAAAAGTCTTTCACTTCCTATTGAAGCAAGTCTGCTAGAAACCTTCACCGAATGTGTTAAACACGAAACAAAAACCAGGAAACAGAATCCTGTTTCAGCCTTTTATCAGTTGAACCTCTCGGCCCGTCTGACTCTTACCTGCAGGTTGCTGTTCCGGCGTCGGGGGCTGCACCTGCGTTTGTTCAGGTTGCACCTGGACGAGCAGTCGAAGAAGTTACAGTCGTCGTCGCTGCTGCAGTTCTGGTCCAGGATGTCCCTCATCTTTGGCTCGAAGAACGCCATGTCCACGTCGATGGCCACCACCTGCAGCAGAAACCACAGAGAGGAGACGCTCAGCTCCGTTTACGTCATCCTGATCACTTTTTTTCATGGTTTAAGTTTTTAAAAACGCAGAAACAAGAGCCACTGCAGTGAAAACGATGATGACGTTTTAGACATTACAACAGATTTTGATAACTAACTGAATTTGAAACCTTCCTGGAGTTTGAATCATCTCACCTGAATCATCTCACACTTTCCCAATCCTCATTATGCACATGCAGCGAAGTGGAGAGGAGTCAGGTGAGGTGAAGTGAGATGGAAAGCAGTGAAGTGAAGCAGACTGAAGTAAAGTGGAGATAAGTGAAGGCAAGTGAAGTGAAGCAGATTTTGTTTTCTGTAAACTGATCTGCAGTCAGTCGAACCCTCTGATGTTTCCACCTGTTTCTCTGCTTTTAACTCACATCTTCATACTCATGAGCTCAAAGGTTCAACAAGTTGTAATTTCAAGTTTTCTTTATCTCGACAAATTGTATTTCAAAGACCAAGCAACCTCCACGTCTCTATACCGTCTGTCTTCCTGTCTGTCTTCCTGTCTGTGGCTCTCAGCTCATTGGTTCCTTTTTCAGTTTTTCTATAATTTCACTCTGAAAAATCTCATTAATTTAATCCCAAAGCTGCTCATTCAGTCCACATCATCAGCGTCTCTCTGGAAGCTGGTTTACTGATTTTCACTGTCAGAGAAAACAAAGAGTCATTAAACTCGTAACTTCAGACGGTGAACCAGTCGACTCTGCAGAAGCTGCAGATTTGCTGCAGCCGTGAACATTACGGCTGCTTTTGTTTTACAGCAACGTTTTACAGCATGTTGGCGTTTTAAACAGCGAGCTGTTAAATTTGTTCCTTGTCAACACTTTAATGGAAAAACACTAATCCTGCAAAGACCATGAGAACCAAAACGAGCCTCTCGTCTGCTTGACATTTGTTGGAGCCACAAACATCAAATTTGGCTTTTTTTTTTCTTAAACTGCTCATTTTCCAGTAATCACGAGGCTGAAATGTGGAGATAAAATAGCTTAGATTGGGTTGTGATGGTTGGCCGGAGCCCAGCGGCGACCTGCCACGGTGCTGGATTAATGAGCGTCTGGCTCGGTCTGCTGTGTAAACTGTAAAACCATCTGATAACACTGAGAAAACAAGCGCAGACATTCGCTTGATTCTCTCAGCGCTGCAGACGGAGCACGAACTCTGATTTATGACTGAAACAAAACACAGGAGAGAGAGCGTCCAGCTTCCTCTCTCTCAGGCTCTTCACTTTATTTCTAGAGCTTAAACAAGCAAACTATAACTTTTAATGTTGCAACAACAGATGAATCATAAATGACAAGTATATCAGTTTAAGAGGTTTGATTTAAAAGTGACTGAGATGATGACGTTTGGCTGCAGCTCAAACTAAACTTTGCATGTAGCTTTCGCTTAACTGTGGTTGAATATTTTTCATGTGAGATCATATTTTTTAAAAAAAGTTCACGTTTAAAAGTGAAAAACCAGCTGTTTTGTTCTCAGACTCGACCAAAACGATGCTGGACTTCACGTTTCCTCCAACAAACATGCAGGAATTCTTCTCCTCTGAAGGTCATTTTGAATTTCAAATCATCAGCAGCAAGAGGACGTGATGAGACACTCCTCTTCGGTCATCACCACACAGACTCAGTGTGAGGACTTTGCCCTGGGTTTCGCCTCTCAGGCTTCGTGTCGAGCTCCTTGGTTGAGGTTGTTGGGGTCGCTTGTAATAAGGGGGAGGACTGCAGGCTGGTGTCCAAACTCTGTATCTTTGTGATTTTGAGTTTGCATGATCACAAGTCAGCATTATATCTGTTTTTTCAAGTGTTTGTCAGAGTTTTAAGTAGTTTTCTCATATTGTTTCCGTCATTAAAAAAAGTGGAGTTAAGCAGAGGAAGATCAGCTCTGACATCCTGATGAAGTTCAACCATCCAACCTGCAATAAAATCAATAATCCAAAAAGGTTCAGGGCTTTTTTAAAGAAAGCAGCTGTGCTTTTAAAAGGTCTAATGTGTGAGAATTTACATCGACAAACATGTTTCATTAGTGTTAATGAATATAAGAACAGTTGTGTCTTTATCACCTCAGAGTGAACCTTTTTGTGTGTGTGTGAGTGTGTGTGTGTGTGTGTGTGTGTGTGTGTGTGTGTGTGTGTGTGTGTGTGTGTGTGTGTGTGCAGAATGACCTTCTCTTTCCCAGCCGCAGGGTCACATCTGCTGCTTTTGGCTGAAAAAACATCTGTTTTAGAAAAAGCTCACGTAATCTGCTGCTGCTCTCTGATTTTCATCTTCACTCTCTAACAGCTTTTTTTTAAAACACCCTTTTATCTCTTTTCTCGCAGCTTCCTGCTTTGCTTCTGTTCTCTTCATGTTCATTACATTTTCAGAAGACATTAAGGCCTTTCACACTTGTTTGGTGGTTTTTTTAATCACGACTCTTTCTGGAGGAGAAGGTCACCGAACTGCCTCCACAGCTGAAGACTCACCGTCAGGTCCTTCCTGATGGCAAAGTTCTCCGGTTTGATGTCGCACAGGTGCAGTTTGTGGGTGAAGTCGTTGTCAAAGTGCCACACCATGTCCAGGAAACTCAGCGCGATGCGATGCACCATCTCCCTGGCGGTCCACCTCCCCTGGGCTCGACCTCGACCCTGCAGCCCGGAAACGGCCACGTCCTCCAGGGAGAAGATGTTCTGGTCCCAGGCGTGACCTGCAGACAGGTACTCCACAGCGTAGAAGTGACCGCAGGAGCCCAACACCTTGGCCACGTGGGTGCTGAGGTCCTGCAGGACTCTGGAGAGCAGAGGAAGAAAGATGGAGGAAAAGCACGGCATGAATGCACAAAAAAAGACGAGACAGAGAGAAAAGTTTCATAAATAATATATTTTTATGTAGCGCCATCAACAGGTCAAAGTTTGATTTGTTTTATGCTTTGATTTATGACCAAAAACTTGCAAAACTATCAGCCTCAGCTGTGCTTCGCTGTAAACATGAAACCTGCTAAATGGCAGGTTTTTTTACATGTTAGCGTGCTAATGTTAGCATGTAGCTTTTAGCAGTGTGCAGCCTCACAGAGATGCTAGCATGGCTGCACTCTGGACTCTTTTTAATTGTTGCAAAGCTTTTAAAGCTGCATTGTTTTTGTTCCACAGAGATGCAGTTTCACACATTCATGCTTTTACTCATTAATTAATTTAAATCTTTTTCTGCTCAGTGATGCTGCAAGTGACCAAACAACCTGACTCCTCAGCAGGTTTTGAGATAAAAAGCTTCATTTTCTGCATAAATCTACCGGTGACTGATGAGTTTTTATTATTCTGGAGGAGAGAAATGAATGGAAACTTCTCTCTGTTTCAGCTGCAGGTGTGTTTCTCACCTCTGCTGTCTTGTTTCTGTTTCTATAACTCCCTCCAAAGTGACACACACACCGACACACTTCTTTATTTTTACCCTGAACTCCGTTTGCTGCTGCAGCTCGTCTGCAGGCGTCCTGATAAGCAGCACCGAGGTCACCTCGTCTCATCGCTTTATTTTTGGATTTGCGGGAGTTTTGGCTTCCAGCCTGTTAGTTTGTCTGAAAACAAGCTGATGTTTCGGTCTTTTTGCCCTCCAGCTTCGCCCAAAATACATTTTCTCACAGTTTCAAGAACAACGTGAGCTGAGACTTCAGCACATTGTCAAGTCTTTTAGTTATTAGAGAATGTTTGCATGGTGATTTTTATCGTCCACATTATTTCCACATTAAACACCTGAAATCAGCTCGGTCTCTGTTCTGTTTGGTGCTGAGCTGCTGGTGTTTCGTACCTGAGGAAGGTGTACTCCTCCTGCTGCAGCAGAGACCAGAGGGACGCCAGCTCTGCTCGGGAGTAACTCTTGTCTCTGCTCTTCAGCTTCTTCCCCCAGAACTTGGCCAGAGAGCTGTTGGCTTCTCCTCCTCCTCCTCCCTCCTCATCCTCGTCCTCCTCGGTCAGACCCAGAGAGTTTCTCACCTGAAATCAGACAGAGGACAGGAGAGCCGAGAGCTGTGACTCACACAGGAAGTTGTGATCATGTGACTTTAAACTGATGAACAGTTTTATGAGCACTGACTTCCAGAGTGGCGTAGAAAACCACGTCGAGAGGGGAGAGCTCCTCTGCCGTGTCCTGCTGGAGAGACAGGAGGAGATTACTCTGGTTACTCTGATTACTCTGGTTTAAGTTGGATCAGTAACAAAAGTCACCTGGTAGTCCAGGATCCCCAGCGGCTCGTAGGAGGAGAAGTTCTCCAGTTTGGACTTGAGGATGACGGGGTTTCCTCTCCAGCGCGCCTCGATCACCTTCTTCCCGTTCTCGTAGTAGAGGCAGCGCTTGTACTCGACCAGGCCGAGCACACACAGATCCTCACACATGTCCCCCGTCACCGAGCCCTCGCCGAACTCCAGACACTGTACGGCAGAGCAGGAGGGTCAGAAACCGAACGGTGACGGTGATCTGCTCTGAGCAAACAGAGCTGATCTCAGGTCAGTTTTCACTGTAAAAACTTCTGTCACATGAAGACGAGACGAAGGACACGAGGCTGTTTGTCTTTCTCTTTACCTGAGAAAGAAGGTGACTCTCTATCTCAGTGAACACACACACACACACACACACACAGAGCTCTCCTGTGTGTGAGCAGCTTCGTGTCCGGAGGTGTGAGGGATGAGGGCGAGGATTAACGTTCTGCTCAGGGATTACAGGGCTAATCCTCACTGAGTCCACATTCCAACAAAAACATCAGTCAGTGAGGAGCTCAGAGACTCACACACACACACACCTCCAGCCTCACACACACACCTCCAGCCTCACACACACACACACACCTCCAGCCTCACACACACACACACACTGGCTTCCAGGCATTTTTTTCCCTTTACCTGCTCACTGTCACTGCTTCACCTCGTTCCACCACACACAGAAGGATTTGTTGCATTAATGCATCAAAGTTTAGCAGCAAAAAATGTTTTTCACCTTCATGTTTGGTGAGTTGGAGGCAGAAATCTCAGAAATCACAGATTTGATGCTGTGCAGCTGTGAAAATGTATGGAAACATAGATAACATCATCGTTTAAACATCCAGTTATTTTCCAGATGAGTCCAGAAGGTAACATGAGTCCTGTTAAACGGGCAGGAAGTGTGACAGACAGACAGACAGGTGGACAGACAGGTGAGCGTACACTGAGACGAAGACGTGCAGACAGATCAGACAGACGGCGACGCAGACGGGTTAATTGGCCTGAGAAAGAGAAACCCGACGACAGCGGACTGATGATGGATGATCCTCCATCTCCTCCACATCAGACAGATGATTGGCTGAGGAGGAGACGGACCTTCATCTGCTTCCTGCATCGTAAACATCTGCACACGGTCCATAAATCTGAACGTTCACATTTCAAAGCGCTGCGGATCTCAAACTGACAGATTCTGCTCTCATGTGGATCAGCTGCTTCCACTCGAGCAGGAAGCCCAACGAGAGCTGCCGTCCAGCTTCAGACGCTGTTTTATGTGTTTGATTTCATCCTTTTACAACCTTCGTTCAGGTCAAATGAGGTGAAAATCAACTCACGGAGATTTAAAACATTAAGGTTTTATCATTAAAGCTGAACGATGATCACAGTCTGCACAGAAACATGACTGAAGCGTCTGTGATGGCGGCTTCAGCTCACAGGATCCATTCAAAACCTGAAGGTCAACGTCTCTGTGAGTCGTGAAGGTTAGATGGAATTGTGTGTGTGTGTGTGTGTGTGTGTGTGTGTGTGTTGATGGACTAAACAGGAGTGGGACGGGAGGTGTTGAGAGTTAAAGGAGACCCTGCAATTATCCTCCCCCCTTCTGCCTGCTGGGATCTGAATAGTTCCTGCTGTCTCTCATCACAGTGATTGAGAGCTACTGCTGTGTGTGTGTGTGTGTGTGTGTGTGTCCTTGATTTCCTGCATTAAATCAACATCTTTTCTGTGACCGGTGATGAGAATTCAAAGCTTCTCCTTTAAAAATGTTGCTGTAAAACTGAACACAAACGTGATGAAAAAGCAGCTTTCTGTTTCTGGAGAAGAGACGCTGCTGTGTTCTTGTTTTGTGAACGATCGGTGGACGCGGACCTGATGGGACGAGCTGTGTTCAGAGCTGTTTGTCAAGAACACTGTTCCAGCACAAACTTCCCTTTGTAAGTTCAGTCTGAGGGTTTTGTAACTCTGTCTGCACACATTAAACCAACAAGATGCAGATGTGTTGGTGTGAGTCGTTTCTTTGTCTTTGTGTCAAACTTTGCTGGCTGTTTCACACAGTTTCCTGTCTTTATGCTAAGCTGTTAAGCTAATTGCATCCCGACTCTAGCTCTGCATTTAAACAGAGACGATTAATATCCATCTGAATAATTTACCTTTAAAAAGAACAAAAAAAAATCAAAGTGTTTTAAGATCTGTCAGACTTTCCCTTTAAGTTCTGAGTCACTCAGCGACGTCTGCAAGTCAGCGTTTCAATAAAATACAGCGATGAAACATAAAGTTTAAAAACTGTCCAGCTGTCAAAAGTGCACAGATTTTTAAAAAAGTGCCAAAAGAAATCTGCAGACACTTTTTGATGAGCAGTTTTTATTGCAACACTCCATCTCGAAGCGTCGCAGATGTGCTTCATATTTTCTTCCAGCTGCCAACTTCACATCCACATGTCACCTCACAGCTTAAAACAGAGTCTTTGAGGCTTCACACGGATGACTGTGGTTTGAACTTGTGCAACAAAATCTATGAAAACCAGCTTTAAATGTGTCCGATGGGAGCAGACAACTCCGACTCCTCTTTCAGAGGAGGGCGAGGAGCTCTGAACGGGGGAGTCCTCCCGCCGGACTCGGACATCTGCAGAGTCGAGTCTTTGTTTCAGCGCCGAGGACTCGGCAGCCTCCACAGATCCGCTCTGATTCCCTGGATTTCCTTCGTCTTACATCACAGCGCTCCGTCCAGCTGCTTCCTGCATCCTGCAGCCGTCAGCCTGCAAACTTTCCCACAGCTCTGTGTATGTGTGTGTGTGTGTGTGTGGAAGGGAAATGTGTGCATTGAGACATTATCTGCATGCATGTGTGTGTGTGTGTGTACATGTGGTTTTGGCCAGTGTTGATCTTTCGCCTGACAAATAGAGCAAATGTTTGCATTTATCTCCCGATCGCAGCTGTTGTCTGAAAGCTTCTTGTAATTAAATCCATGATAATTCGACTCAGATCTTCGTTGTCCGCTGCAGAGCTCATCGTTCTTCTGCTTTATTTATTTAAGGAGCTCAGAGTGAAACGAGTCGACGTTAGATGAAATTAGTTTTCGGATGTTGGATGGAAACATGAGAACAAACATGGAGGACGTTTTATGGAATAAAATCAAAGCTGTCAGGAGAGCAGAGCAACCTGAAAGCTCCTCAGATGTTCAGTGAATGAACGAGCTGTTTGCATGGACGTTCAGACAACTATTACTGGATTACTTTAATACTGGATTACTTTGATACTGAAGAAAATCCCCAAAAACGCTGATTTTCAGTGAGAATTTTCAGCAGTTTCTTTGTTTTCCACATTGATTTGTGCACATTTCAGCGTGTTTCATGTCTGTTCACATTTCAGTAAAGACTCTGAAAAAGAAACATTTCAGCTCCACTTCTTTCCCTCCAGGTGTTTTTGTATTTTCTCTGCTGTCTTCTGATCACATCCTGAAGCTGCTGACGGTTAAACTGGCGTCACGTCCTCTGATCATCAGTGGATCTCCAGGTTTCCGGGGTTCCAGGTGAGCATGTGATGCTCCTGGTCAGGTGGATTTCAGAGTCCAGCTCCTGAAGTGTGACGCAGCAGGTGTGTGTCTGCATGTGGACAGATGTTCACGTCCACCCAGCGGCTGTTTGGGAAGCTTCCAGTTCTCTGATGAGCAGCAGAGAAATGCAAATCAACAACTTGGATTTAATCATGAGTCCGTCGCTCGCTGTCATCCGAGTCTGAGTCGATTCGTGCCGGCAAACCGCAGAGTGTTTATTTGGCCGAGTCGCCTCGAGCCGCCGACAGGAAGTAAACGAGCTCCAGACTGAAGCATTAAAGTCTGCTGATGAACGTTGGTCCTTCTGCCAAGCTGAGGGAACAAACGGGCTTTTAAACGTCGTCACCTTCAGCTGGAGGATTTTTGTTTTGGACACTTTTTATTTTCCAAGTCCCAGTTTTTTTTTTTTAAAGCTCGAGGTCATCGATTACTTTTCCTTTTGATCTTCCTTTTATTTATAACTTCTTTTTTTCCTCTCCTCTTTCTTCCACTTTTATCCCTGATTTTCTTTTTTCTTCCATTTTATCTTTAGTTTCTTTGTTCTTATTTGTGTCTTTCATTTCTTCTTAACTTTCAAATTTTCACCTCTTTCCTCTCCTCTGTTATCTTTTCATTATTTCTCTTTTCTTTCCTCTTTTCAGTTTTTCCTGTACTTTCACCTTCACACCACTTTTCTTATTTCTCCTTCTTGCCTGTATTCCTCCTGACGTTTCCTGTTGATCCTTCTTTGTTCCTGCTGCAGTGAAAATGTGGATGCAGCTCATTAACTCGTCATATTTTAGTTTTTCGTTCACGTTTTAACTCTTAAGTTTTGGTGAAAGTCGTGAGGTTTTTTCCTCAGCGAGCTGCGGCAGAAAGCTGAGAGGTTTCGGACGGTTTCGTTCGCAGTGAAAGCCTCCTTTGTTGCTTTGCTCTCACGGTTGCATTCCATAACAGCAGAGCTCGAACACACAAGGAACATTAAAAGGCCTTAATGACATTCCTGTGTACTGAGCCCAAAGGCCGAGCGAGCACCGCGGCAGCAGAGAGAGAGAGAGCCGGTCGTTACAAAGGTGGAGCAGTTTGTGAAGAAAAACCACTGAACTTTTTCTGTCTGAACTTGCTGAGGTTGTGATGGTTTTTCAGGAATCAGAAGCCTGAAGCATTTTGCTGGAAACTGTTGCAACCAACGAAACACAAACACAGAAGGAGAAAAATATCTGAAAATCAAAAGAAACTGCTGCTTTTTGACCATCTGACTTCTGCATTTAGGAGGAATGATGGGCAAACCCGCCTGACGAGGCAAATATGAAGCCGACGCTCAAGAGGACTGCAGTTCCCCAAATGACTACTTGAGGCTCCATAGAGCTACATGTTTTCAGCCTGGAACAAAACATGACTTTGGTCTCTTTGACTATTTTTCCACTTCATAAAAAATTGTTTAAATTAAATTGAGGTTTGAAGTTACTTAAACACAACACATGATTGGGGGGCGTGGCCTCTCTGAGTGACAGACGTCACACAGTCACTGGCATGATGACAAACTGGAGTTTTTGCAGTGAAACCCACAGACTTGTGGGTTTTCTGTTTGCTGACAGATTGTTTGGACATCAGCTGGATGTTTTCGTCCAACAGTTGATTCTTTTCTTTGTCAACATGTGAAAGAGTTTTTAAAATCAAATCTCTGGATAATTTGACCAGATTCCTCTCGATTCTCCACACCACCTGTTTTCACTGAGATACAGCACAAACAAGCTCGCTGGAGGTTTCGTCCAATCAGATAGCAGATCATAGCCTCTCAGAGCCAATCAACAGCCAGCCTGCTGCCAACCGCGACCTCTGACCTCTAAGACACAAAAACAGGAAGCTTCACATGAGATCAGTAAAGAGTCACAATAAGGAAAAAAGCATCACTGTCACCTTCTGACCTTCAGCAGGCGACACTGAGCGATCCATCACTGGTGACGGGAGGTCAAAGGTCATGTGACGCAGCGAACATTCGTCCCACGAGCCGACGTGGACATGAACGCTGCGTGAGTGCTGGTGTTGTGCTGAGCAGGCTGAACACTTCAGGAACAATGGTGTGATTTTTACAGCCTGTGGGATGAACGAGGTGTGGGCTGAATGGCTCGTATTCACCGCTGCATGTGTGTCTTCAATGTGTATCTGCACACACACACACACACACACACACACTCACACACACATGCACACACACACACACACACACACACACACACACACATGCACACACACAGAGCGTAGGTGGACTGGACGAGCTTGTGGTTAGTTTATTGGACGTGTGGGCTGATCTCAGCCAGCAGCCGCAGGCCACAACACAGTTAGCATCACCGCTTCCCTGCTAACAAACCCCACAGCACACACACACACACACACACACACACACACACACACACACCCTCCTCTCCTAAACACTCATATTAAGTGTGCAGCAGCAGCGGTGGAGCTCGGTAACGAGGCAGCGAGCAGGTGGCAGCTCCTCACAGCTGCTGTTTTGTGGATGCAGGTGGGCGGCGGCTCTGGTCTGTCAGCAGGTGAACTGCAGCTCTGATTCTAGTTTCTGTGTTTGTGTTGGAACGAGAAGGTGCAGAGGGAGGCAAACAGCTGCAGAGGAGGACGTGCAATGTGCAGAAAACGCCATGTTTCAGTGTTTCAGGCGTCACTGTGTCAGTTCACGACTTCACAGAGAGTCAGAGGGTTTGAAGCAGCCAATCAGCTCGCAGTCTGTCACAGCTGACAGGTGAGACGCTGACTTCACCTCCACCTGCAGCTCAGCTCCCAGAGGTTACAGATGTGTCTATAAGAAAACAACTGGTGACTGATAATCAATTAACCTGCTAATTATCTTAATGATTAATTGATTATAATCAAATGTCTTCAATCAACTTTTTAAACATCAAACAAAAAACACAACACAGGAAGTGTTTTTACTCTGCTGCTTTTTAGTTTTGGTGATTTTTTTTAACTCATCAAAAGGTCTCAGACATGAGTTTAAGGTGGACTGACGTGGGCGGGACACACCTGAGGGCAGGTGAGACAACAGGCTGATAGAGGTGTTCATGTATGAAACCACATCCACTGATTTTAAGCCTCAAAGAACCGAAACAAGATCGTTTTCATTTTAAATCTGCTCAATCTGACGAACAGAGATGAACGTTCAGCTTAGATGTTTTTTCATCAGTTTTCTCTGATGAACCAGGTGTGAACCAGGTGTGACAGGTAACTTTGGATGCAAGTTTCTGCAAAATACTGAAGAATAAAAGGCCACACATCAAGGCCAAATCAGAATCAAATCAGAACCGTGAAGCATCACAGGCATTTTCTCCCGGTAAATGCATGTGATTTCTGTTTGTTTTCCAGTTGCTGCAGCTGGTTTGATGAGTCAGTCGTCATGGCAGCTTGGCGCTGGAAGCAGCAGTCCGTCTCAGTCTGACAGTCTGTGTGGTTGAAGTGAAAAACCTCAAACTGCAGGTTGAAACTGAGTCAGACGCCGACTGTCAGGCTGCTTATCAGGATTCTGAAGACATAAACTTCACACTGTGTGTTTCAGGCCTCACAGTGTAAATACAGCAGACTGCGAGCTGCCAGCCGGCCTGCATGCGAACGCCTCGGGGAGGTACAACACACACACACACACACACACACACTGAGCATAAATCAGATGAGCTGCCGTCTCTCCCTGCAGCCGTCGCTTCATATTCCAACCAGGAGGAAACACAATAACAGTGATTACAGAAACGTGTCTGCAGGCTGTTTGTGTGCCGCTGAAACATCAGCTGCACAAACAAACTTCACTTTTCCAACACACAGAAGGAGAACATGCAGAACACGAGTCAGTTCTGTCAGTTTCACTCACGTTTCTGAGTTTTTTTTATCTGCAGGGACGAAACAGTTCAAAACAAAGAAAACTCAGGTTTTTAAAAACAAAATGCAAATGAAATATTCACACGAAGATACAAAAAACTACAAGTGAAGCGTCTTTAATCATCACTGACTGTGTTGAAGGAGTTAAAGCTGTTCAGTGTTAAACACACACACACACACACACACACACACACCATTACAAGCCCTTATGGCCAACAGTGCACTGACATTTGTCTCTATCTAAAAGGGGTCCAGTATTTCTGGTCACTGTAAAAAATCAAAAATAGAAAAGAACATTAACTTTTAAAATTTTTAAACTTTTAAAATGTCCCCTGT
>JAPZDY010000013.1:783279-796211 GCA_029783645.1 Ctenochaetus hawaiiensis | reverse complement strand
TGTGTGTGTGCGTGTGTGTGTGTGTGTGTGTGTGTGTGTGTGTGTGCGTGTGTGTGTGTGTGTGTGTGTGTGTGTGTACAGGCAGAGTCAGCAGGTGGAGAAATATGTGTTTGAACTGATTGAGGAGCTGAAGAGGAAGATGAAGACAACAGAGACCGTTAATCTGGAGGTAACGAACACACATGAACACGCTCACGAGTTTCTGGCCTGAAGCTTAATTTTCCTCTCCCGTTCTCTCCTTGTTTCCTTGCCCTTCCTCTCCTCCTCTCCTTCTCCTCCTCAGGCGTCGTTCCAGTGTCTCCATCCAGACTCCAAACAGAAGACTCGCTGTCAGTCTTGTCTTCCTTGTCGTTTCTACAACCTGATTGGTCAGCTGTGTCATCGTAACACTGAAGCTCTGGTCAAAGGTCAGCGTCCTCCCCTCCTGTCTTCCCTCAGTTTGTGTGTGTGTTTTTTTTTTAAAGAAATTAACAACAAGTTACTGCAGTTTGTCAGTCATTTTACAAAGCTTTTATATTATTTACCGTCATCAAAACAGTCAAAACATGTGAAATCAGCTGCATTGATGGAGTTTCACATCTCTGTTCTCATAGCAAAATGCAATCAAGTCAAAAAACAGCCTCTTTGAAGGTTCTTCCTTCAAAATGACGCTTGTTCTAAACAGTCGTCCACTGCTTGTCTTCTCTTCCTTTCTTGATTTGTCTTTTTCCTCTCAGCCACCAAATCTTCTCTGGAGGCTCTGCGGAGGAGACTTCATGTCCCTAAATACCAGCTGTCCTCCTCCTCCTGCTCATCCAGCAGCAGCCAGGCAGCACCTCCTCCTCTCTTCAGAGCCTCCATCCAGCTGGTCATCCCCAACATCGTCCTCCGACCGAGTCTGGACGACATCCAGGTGCTTCTCTTCTTTTCTTACTGGTTTTTACTGAAACTCTGCAGAGCTCACGATCCATCGTGTCTGTCAGCTGAATGAAAGCAGCACACTGATTCATCTGACAGAGTCACGTCTCACACTCTCACATGCAGCTGTAATGTTGGTGTGTCCACATACTTCTGGCAGTATAGAGGATGTTTGGCACCAGCCGGCCTCCATCACTCTGAGTGTGTGTTCTGTGTTGTGTGTGTTTCAGAGTTCAGTGAACAAGCTGGTGAGCGTCGTGTTGTCTGCGACTAAAGACGTCCCTCTGTGGACTTTCGCTCATCTGCAGTACAAACAGCAGCAGGTAGGCCTCTCATCTCCCTCCTCTTGTTTCAGAGACACCTGTAACCAGACAGCCAATCACATTTCACCTCTGTTCTGTCTGCCAGGTGGAGCAGGCAGCGGTTCGAGATGCAGGAGACGACGTCCTGGTGAAGCCGCCGGTGCTGAGGCCTCTGGACAAACAACTGGCCGAGCACAAAGACGTCAGCAAGTGAGTCAAACAGCTGGAAATGTGATGTTCAAAAAGAAAAAACAAGTTTCTCTGCTTCTTTATGTTCAGATATTCAACTCATCGACAACAACAAAGTCTCACACAGTTCAAACACGAACACAATCTGCCACCATCACACTTTAGATCTTCTTCTTTGTGGTGCTTCAACTGTTTCCTTTGATATTCAGCAAAGACAGCAGATAATGTGTACAAGAAAATCAGATGTTGTTGTTGTTGATGATGTTGTTGTTGTTGGGAGCAGGTTGGTGATCCAGCTCGGCTCCATCGTGTCGTCTCTGAGAGTTCAGGCTGACGAAACTCTGAAGGAGCTCACTCACTTCTCCACCCTGTGGATCCAGGTGTGTGTGTGTGTGTGTGTGTGAAGCTGTTGTCATTGTTGTTCAGTCACACTAACTGCCAGGTGTGTTTAGGACCCAGAGGAGCAGGTTCAGGCCTTCCTGCAGGGCGACCCCTCGCTGACCGAGTTCAGCTCTCAGATCAGTTTCTACTCTGTGAGTTCACTTCCTGTTTGTCACTCTGACACTTTGAATTTATGCTGAAAATGAAAACCAGGATGCAGCCAAACACTCAGCTCCTGAGTCACTGCAGGTCAAAAAACACACAACATGTTCTTGACAGCGTGTAACATCAACCAACCAACTCATGTTGAAGCACTTTCTTTACCCATGATGCCTTGCTGTCCCTGCAGAAGCTGGAGGAGCAGATCTCGGAGCTCGCGGCGTTTCATCCCGTCGGTTCTGTCGTTTTTGAAACCGACCAGCTGAAGCTGGCGCTCACTCAGGAGTGTCGTCTGTGGAAGCGAGCCTTCGGCGCCGCGCTCAACCGCCGGGCGTCTGCAGACATGGACGACGTCTTCTCATTCGTGGACGGGCTGATGAAGCGCCTGCAGCGTCCAATCACAGACCTGGAAGACGTGCGAGGAGCCATGGCGGCGCTCAGAGAGGTCAGCCGGCGTCTGATTGGTTGAATCACCTATCAATCAGTTAATTTATCCATTTACTCACTGTCTAACTGTTCAAGGTGCGAGAGGCGGAGCTTCGTATCGACGCCACCATCGGTCCCGTGGAGGAATCCTTCGCTCTGCTGCACAAACACGACCTCCTGTTCTCTGACGGGAACGCCGAGCGCGTGGACGGACTGACGTACGGCTGGAAAAACCTCAACGCTCTGGTGAGATGGAGGGACGGACGGCGTCTTTAAGACAAACCACAGATCAGTCAGAGCAGATCTTCAGTGTCTTGTGGTTCCAGGTGGAGCAGAACCAGAACACTCTGGTGAAGGTGCAGCCCAGCATGAGGGCAGACCTGCTGTCTGCAGTGCAGAGCTTCCAGAGCCTCGTGCAGAGCTTCCACAGCGAGTACAACCTCAGGTTCGTCAGCCTCACACGGCTTTGATGCTGTGATGGCTGTGAAAAGAATAATCAAAGGTGTGTGTGGTTGCAGGGGTCCGGGGGTGGAGGGCGTCGCTCCGGCTGAAGCCAGCGAGCGGCTGCAGAGTTTTCAGGCTGAGTTTGATCAGCTGTGGAGGAAATATGTCACCTACTCTGGAGGAGAGGAGCTGTTTGGACTCCCAGTCAACGGTTCGACTGACTGACTGACTTGATGGTAGTTTTCTCCTCCGTCTTTTCTCTCCATCGTCTTCATCAGCCCTGTGTCTCCTGCAGAGTATCCGGAGCTGCAGAGGATCAAGAGGGAGCTCTCTCTGCTGTCGAAACTCTACACTCTGTACAACTCTGTCATCGAAAGCGTCACTGGATACTACGACATCCTGTGGGCCGACCTCAACATCGAGAAGATCAACACCGAGCTGCAGGACTTCCAGAACAGGTGCAGCAGTGAGGACTGTCTGACGGGTGTGCAGTTTTATTTTTTGGTTTCTCACTGTGTTTTGTGTTTTCAGGATCCGGAAGCTTCCGAAGGCGTTGAAGGAGTGGCAGGCCTTCAGAGATCTGAAGAAAACCATCGATGACTTCACCGAGTCCTGCCCTCTGCTCTACATGATGGCCAACAAGGTCTGACTCCACCGTGTTTATCACAGTTAGATGTAGGTTTACAAACGTCCTCTAGAGGGCAGTCATAGTCTCTCCTGTTGATGGAACTCGCTGCCCCCTGCAGGCCATGCTGCCTCGACACTGGACTCGTCTCAGTGAGCTGACGGGTCACCGCTTCCAGGTGGAGTCTGACAGCTTCTCACTCAGGAACATCATGGAGGCTCCGCTGCTGAAGAACAAAGAGGACATTGAGGTACTGATGCTGAGAACATCAACAAGTGATGCAACATCCTGTTCATCTGTTCTGATCATCAGATGTTGATTTGAAGAACATTATTAAACTACAGTCTTGCATAAATAACAAAATCAGAAGTAGGAATGTCAGACATTAGCTGATCTGTTTCTTCTGAAAAGAAAATATACTTTTGTCAAATAGTTTTCAAAAATTTGATATAAAAAAGATATTTGATTCAGCTTGTTTGAGGTCTTGATCATCTAAAAATGTCCAAGATGACCATCAAAACTTGAGAAGAAACTTGAAAAGTCAGAAATAATCAAGTCTGTATTTCTTCAGTGGAATTAAGAAGAATCCAGAAAAGTCAAGAATGAACCTGAAAAACATCGTCAGGAAGATGCAGAATGACTCTGAAGTCAGCTGGATTCCTTAGATACATAACTTAACTGCAAAGAATCAGAAAAGTGATGAAAACTCTTGATAATTTAAAAAAATCCTGAATTTACTTAAAAGAAAAAATGTCCCCAGTTTTAAAATAGGAAGAAAAGTGAATTATTGTGCAAAACGGATCGATAAAAAGTGTTTTTTCCTCAGGATGTTTGTATCAGCGCGGTGAAGGAGCGAGACATCGAAGCCAAACTGAAGGACGTGGTGAACGAGTGGAGCAGCCAGACGCTCACCTTCGCCACCTTCAGGACAAGAGGAGAACTGCTGCTGAGGGGAGCCGACACTGCTGAGAAGGTCTCCATGATGGAGGACAGTCTGATGGTGCTGACGTCACTGCTCAGCAACAGGTGGGGAGAAGAAGGAGGAGGGCAAGAAGAGAGAGATGTGATGTAGAAAGAGTGAGCAGGACAGTTGAGGGTCAGTGAATGGATGAATGGGTGGATGAACGGGTGGATGAACAGGCCTGTGGTCCCTCCTCCTGCAGGTACAACGCCCCGTTCAAGCCGTCCATCCAGCTGTGGGTCCAGAAACTGTCCAACACCTCCGAGATCATCGACAAATGGTTGTCGGTCCAAAACCTGTGGATCTACCTGGAGGCGGTGTTTGTGGGCGGAGACATCGCCAAGCAGCTGCCTCAGGTCACATGGTTTGAAAGGATGTGTGTGTGGTTGTAACATTTTCTGTCGGGTCAGAGTTCAAACTTTACTTTTGACTCCTCCAGGAGGCCAAACGTTTCCAGAACATCGACAAGTCGTGGCAGAGGATCATGCAGCGAGCGCACGAGCTCCCCAACGTGGTGCAGTGCTGCGTGGGAGACGAGACGCTCAGCCAGGTGCTGCCCGAGTGCCTCTGAGCAACACATTCACAACACGCTGCACCTGAGGAACAGTTTGATTCACGTCAGGATCTCCTTTCTCCTCCTCCTCCAGTTGCTCCCTCACCTCCTGGAGCAGCTGGAGCTCTGCCAGAAGTCCCTGTCAGGTTACCTGGAGAAGAAACGTCTGGTGTTTCCTCGTTTCTTCTTCGTGTCTGATCCCGCCCTGCTGGAGATTCTGGGCCAAGCCTCGGACTCGCACACGATACAGGTAACACACAGGTGATACACACAGGTGACACACACAGGTGATGCATACACATACACACTTATACTGTTCTACAGTGTCGTTGTAGTTATTCTTTTTATCTTAGAAGACTCTACAGTAATCTGTATTAGTTTTTATTTTCCAGTTCTCGTCTGTCTTTTATCATCTTTCCTCTGTTGTTTTTTCCCTTTTTGCTTCTTCTTAGTCATTTAATTTCAGATTGTTCATCTGTCTCATCTAGGCTCATCTTCTCAGTCTGTTTGACAACGTTAATCGAGTTGTTTTCAATGAGAAAATCTACGATCAGATCCTCAGTTTTCAGTCTCAGGAAGGAGAAACTGTGGAGTTGAGCACACCTGTCCTGGCACAGGTACACACACCTGTTACACTAGCCCTAAAATTCTCACCTGTATTAATTTAAATCTGTAAATGAGACTCATGTCTTTGCCACCAGCAGTAACTGTAGACTTGTCTCCTCCAGGGGAACGTGGAGGTGTGGTTGGGGCAGCTGTTGGACGGGGTGAGACAGACCCTCCACGCCGTCATTCGTCAGGCCCACCTGGCCATCAGTGACTCGGGCCTGAAGCTCCTGGAGTTCCAGTCTGCGTTTCCAGCTCAGGTCGGTCTGCTGGGGATCCAGATGATCTGGACCAGAGATGCAGAAGACGCTCTCACCCACAGCAAGTCTGACAAGAAGGTGCTTTTATTTTGAAAAGAGGAGCAGAAGGGAAACGTGCCTCTGATTATTACACAGACCCTCCGTCCTCACTGTCCCCTCTCTGATTGGCCGACAGATCATGCAGACCACCAATCAGAAATTCCTGGACCTTCTCAACGAGCTGATCGACATGACGACCAGGGAGCTGAGCAGGAACGAGAGGACCAAGTATGAGACGCTCATCACCATCCACGTCCACCAGAGGGACATCTTCGATGAGCTGGTGGGTGGACGGACAAAAATGTGGTTTAATGTCCATCAGAGTTCTGTTTTCAGACATTATTTTATCATCTCCATCAGGTGCGTCTGAACGTCAGGTCTGCATCGGACTTTGAGTGGCAGAAACAGTCGAGGTTTTACTTCCTGGAGGAGACGGACAGATGTGTCATCCAGATCACAGATGTGGAGTTCAGCTACTGCAACGAATACCTGGGCTGCACAGACAGACTGGTCATCACGCCGCTGACAGACAGGTACACACACACACCTGACACCTGCATGAAGCACACTGACCGCTGGGCCTTCGTCGGTCTCACCTGTCTCTGCACATCTGTCCAGGTGTTACATCACTCTGTCCCAGGCTCTGGGGATGAGCATGGGCGGAGCTCCGGCAGGTCCGGCAGGAACAGGTAACAGAACCATGACTCTGCCGACAACTTTACTGTTCTTATATTCACTTTGTTGTACATTTAGAGTGTGTGTGTGTGTGTGTGTGTGTGTGTGTGTGTGTGTGTGTGTGTGTGTGTTCCAGGTAAGACAGAGACCACTAAAGACATGGGTCGCTGTCTGGGGAAATATGTGGTTGTTTTCAACTGTTCGGATCAGATGGACTACAGAGGACTTGGACGCATCTACAAAGGTGTGTAAATGTGTGTGTGTGTGTGTGTGTTAACTGTAGTGTGTGAGTGGTTACTCAGAACCTTCTGGTTTCTGCTGATTGATTTAACTCAACTGTTTGAGTTGGAAGGATAGAAGAGATTTTCAGTTTTAGGACGATGAACCTGTTTCATTTCACACTGACGCTTCCTTTTGGAAAATAACTGAGATTTGTGATGAAAACAGACAAAGAAGAACTTGGATCTCAGGTTGATCCACATCTTTGAGGCCTGAAAGAGCTAAAACTCCCTGAAGAGCTTCTTTAAGAAGAATATCAGGAGAAAATCCTGACTCACTAATTACATTTTAGGCAGCAGATCTGCAGCAACATAAAAAAGATTTGTGTGACCGAGGATCCTCAGATTGTAATCTTCGATGCTGGCCTCTGTTCTGCTTTTCTTCCTGCTGGAAACAAAATGAGCATTATTTTTCCTGCTCTCATGGATTTGAGGAGAAAATTCAAACGTCTCAGCTCCAAACTGTAACTGAAGTCTGAGACTGCTTGGCTTCTTTTTCAGCAAAGACTTCTCTTGATCACTGCAGCTACACTTACTGATCTCAGGTTCGGGTACAGGTTCGAGCTGAAGGTGGTAGGCCAGTGAAGACCAGATGAAGACCAGAGGATCTGCAGAGAGTTGTTGTCAGTGTGTTGTCGTGTGTGTCTGTGCAGGTCTGGCTCAGTCCGGCGCCTGGGGCTGCTTCGATGAGTTTAACCGCATCGAGCTGCCGGTTCTGTCTGTCGCCGCCCAGCAGATCTACATTGTCCTGCAGTGCAAGAAGAACAAGAAGAAACAGTTCGTCTTCACCGACGGAGACGTGGTCGACATGGACCCTGAGTTCGGGATCTTCCTCACCATGGTGACATTCAAGAACTGATTTAATACCAACCAAAGGGTTTTAGGATGAAACTATCTCAGATTAAATCTGTCTCAGAACCCGTCAGACCACAAAGTTCCAGACTGGACCGGGATCTTCTCTCTCCTCCAGAACCCTGGTTACGCCGGTCGCCAGGAGCTGCCGGAGAACCTGAAGATCCAGTTTCGCACAGTGGCCATGATGGTCCCGGACCGAGCCATCATCATGAGGGTCAAACTGGCCAGCGCAGGTTTCCGTGACAACCAGGTCCTCAGCAGGAAGTTCTACACCCTCTACAAGCTGTGTGAGGAGCAGCTCTCCAAGCAGGTCTGAGGACCGATGAGGCTCACGCTTCCTCTGATTATTCGACTCAAACAAAATGTCTCTCACATGGTGTTTTGTTGTTTCATCAGGTCCATTATGACTTCGGTCTGAGGAACATTTTGTCGGTTCTGAGGACGTTGGGAGCTGTGAAGAGATCCAACCCATCAGAAGCAGAGAAGACGGTGGTGATGAGGGTCCTGAGGGACATGAACCTCTCCAAACTGGTCTGTTTGCTCCAAAGACACCAACAATATGAAGAGATGGGATGATGTGTGACTTTTATAGTGTTTAAGGTTTTTTTAATGTCATCAGCAAAATGTTCCAGCAATAACCTGAAGGGGGAGCCCTCACTCAGTGATGCCTGGTCACAGGAGCATGCTGGGAAATACACTTTCAGCATGGTTGAAGCTTAAAAATAGCATCAATATGTTTCAGTCGTTGTTTATGTTTAACAGTAAATTTTCTTCTTGTTTCAGCGGCTGAGATGTTTTTTCACAGCAGTAACGTGGATTCTCTCTCTGTGTGTCTGAAGGTCGATGAGGATGAGCCTTTGTTCATGAGTCTGATCAATGATCTGTTTCCTGGCATCGGTGCGTCTCCGTCCTTCACCTGGTTTGAGATGTGGAGACAAACGTGAACGTTCCCCAGTTTTATTCTCCTCCGTCTCCTCCGTAGTTCTGGACAAAGCCGGGTATCCAGACTTGGAGTCGTCCATCTTCCGTCAGGCTCAGCAGGCTGGTCTGATCCCTCACCCCCCCTGGATCCTCAAACTGGTTCAGCTCTACGAGACGCAGAGAGTCCGACACGGTACGGATCAACACAAGATGCTCCGATTTCAACTGTTTCAGAATAAATTAAAGTTAAGGACCAGTTCAACAAAGCTGGACTCTTGAAAATTTCCTTAATTTAAGGATTCAAAGCTGATTTAAAGTGTCTCTAAGCTGCCAAAATTTATTTTCTTGACCTCAAAGTGGTTTAATTTATTGACAGTGACAATAAATTCAAACCGTGTGAAGGTTTTTTTCTGTCCAGCCTCATCAAACGTCCTCCGCTCAGACTTCAGTGATGTGTTTGTGTGTTCCTGCAGGTATGATGACGTTGGGTCCCAGCGGCGCCGGGAAGACGACCTGCATCCACACTCTGATGAAGGCCATGTCGGACTGCGGCGCCCCCCACCGCGAGATGAGGATGAACCCCAAAGCCATCACGGCCTCGCAGATGTTCGGCACGCTGGACGTCACCACCAACGACTGGACGGACGGCGTCTTCTCCACCCTGTGGAGGAAAACTCTCAGAGCCAAGAAGGTGGATGGATGTTTGAGTGAACGAATGTAGAGAAATGAGAAGCAAAAAAAACCCCAAAAACATTCATCGTTTGTGTGTGTGTGTGTGTCAGGGGGAACACATCTGGATCGTGCTGGACGGGCCGGTCGATGCCATCTGGATCGAGAACCTGAACTCAGTTCTGGACGACAACAAAACTCTGACGCTGGCAAACGGAGACCGAATCCCCATGGCTCCCTGCTGCAAGGTGACTCAGCATCCACCTGTGATAACCACATCCACCTGTGATAACAACATCCACCTGTGATAACCACATCCACCTGTGATAACCACATCCACCTGTGATAACAACATCCACCTGTGATAACAACATCCACCTGTCTGAGACCAGGAACACTGTGATGGAGCCAGAGGACATTTACAAAGTGACAAACTGAAACTGAATCAGTCTAAAAGGTCTAAATGAAGCCTTGTCCTTTGTGTCCAGATCGTGTTCGAGCCCCACAACATCGACAACGCCTCCCCGGCCACAGTGTCCAGGAACGGGATGGTGTTCATGAGCTCCTCGGTGCTCGGCTGGAGCCCCATCCTGCAGGCCTGGTTACAGAAGCTGCCCGAGCAGCAGGCCGAAGCCCTGAAGGTCTGCTTTAACTGCTGCTACCAGGTGAGAACCTGAGACCACCTGAGAGAGGTGACGTTGCACAGTCAACACTTCATATTTTTGTTTTTCCTTGCGACTGTCTGTCCTCTTTTGAAGTTTCCCCGTGTTTTTCTCCTCCTCCTGCAGGACTTGTTGGACTTTGTCTCCACCGCTGTGTCTCCTAAGATGCAGGTGCTGGAGTGCATGTACATCAGACAGACCATCGACCTGCTGCAGGTACAACGACACCAGCTGACTCTCACCTGATCTTTCCTCCACAGTCCTGATGTGTTTGGGGTCAAAGGTCATGTCATGTGTTCAGGGTTTGCTCCCGGCGGAGGAGAGACAGGGTTGCCCCGTCGATGTGAGTCGACTGTTCGTGTTTGCAGTGATGTGGTCGCTCGGAGCTCTGCTGGAGCTGGAGGACAGAGCCAAGATGGAGGCCTTTCTGAAGGTGTGTGTGTGTGTGTGCGTGTGTGTGTGTGTGTGTGTGGAGCTGTGTGAACCCAGTGACACGTGTTTTTCTTTGTGTTTCTGTTCGAAGCGTCACGGCTCGGCTCTGGACCTTCCTCACACTGAGGACGAGCAGACTATCTTTGAGTTCGTGGTGGGTGAGCAGGGTCACTGGGAGCACTGGTCCAACAAGGTGCAGGACTCTCCGACTTGATGTTCACGTTTCAGAAACACACGTGCTGGTGTTTTTCCTCCAAGTGAGTAAAAAGTTAACGCTATATTTTCCCTCTGCAGGTACCAGAATACGTTTACCCCAAAGACCAGATCCCAGACTACTCGTCCATCCTGGTTCCCAACGTGGACAACGTGAGGACGGACTTCCTGATGCAGACCATCATGAAGCAGAAGAAGGCGGTGCTGCTGATCGGAGAGCAGGGGACCGCCAAGACCGTCATGATCAAAGTGACAGATTTTTCCCTGGAGAGACGTCGACTGATGGTGTTTGGTTTCAGGCTGAACTGGCTGATTCTGATGCTGCACGTTTCTCTCTGGCTCCCCCTGCAGGGCTACACCTGCAAGCTTGACCCGGAGCTCCACCTCAGTAAGACGGTGAACTTCTCGTCAGCGACGCTGCCCAGCATGTTTCAGAGGACCATCGAGAGCTACATCGACAAACGCATGGGCGCCACCTACGGGCCGCCGGCAGGACGCAGGATGACTGTCTTCATAGACGACATCAACATGCCCGTTATCAACGAGTGGGGAGACCAGGTGGGCCTCAGGCCATCTCTGATTGGTCGAACTCTGCTGTTTCTATTTTTGTGTTTTACATCATTTTTGTTTATTGTCTGTTATCAATTTTTACAGAAAAATTAACCATAAAAAAGTTAATCCGTCTTTTGTTTTTCTGTTTTTTGTGTGTGTAAATTTTTACTCAGATTTAAAATGATTATCAGGACATTTCCTGCCCCATGGTGACGTTCAAGAACTGATTAAATACCAACCAAAGAGTTTTAGGATTAAACTATTTCAGATGAAATCTGTCTCAGATTTCAAAAATTTTAGATTTGTTTCTTTAAACATTGTTTTAAAGTTAATTTCTTTTTTCTAATTTACAGAAATCTAATTCCTGCTCTCTCTGTCTCCTCTCAGAGTTTTATAAATAATTAGCGTCTTTTTGTACTTTAAAACAACTTTATTGAGCCCCCCCCTCTGAAAAAACACATATAATTAATCTGATCATCTGTCTTTGTCCCGCCCCCTCTCCCTCAGATAACCAATGAGATTGTGCGTCAGCTGATGGAGCAGGGAGGTTTCTACAGTCTGGACCGTCCAGGAGAGTTCATCACCGTGGTGGACGTTCAGGTAACGACACGGAGGCGGCGAGCGAACGAGTGACTGTGTGACCTCACAGCTGTGATGTCATCGGTTCGTCCGTGAATCTGTTTCACTTTGACGTGTTTCTTCAGTCACAAACCATCTGTGCTGCAGTTTCCAGTTAATCTGACATCAGAGATCTGCTTACTGGCTTTTTGAAGGTCGTCTTCAGAGGCGGGAGCAGGTTAAGGTGTCGTCACATGACCTGCAGTGTGGAGTCACATGACAGCAGGCGGTTGTAGATGAAGGACAGACGACCACAGGAAGTTCAGATCTCTGACGCTGCTCATGTTTGTTCTGTTAGATTGAAGGTTTTCAGACCAAATGAATCATAGAGAAGATCACAGCTGGATGACGTCAGACTGTCTGTCCTCCATTTTAAATGAATAAAGATCGTTACCGCCTTCAACAGCTGGTGGCGGCCATGATCCACCCCGGCGGCGGTCGGAACGACATCCCTCAGCGTCTGAAGAGGCAGTTCTCCATCTTCAACTGCACTCTGCCCTCCAACTCCTCCATCGACAAGATCTTCGGCACGGTGGCTCAGGGTTACTTCTGCCCGGAGAGAGGCTTCCCCCCCGAGGTCTGCGAGCTCGCCGCCGCCCTCGTGCCCACCGCCAGACGGGTGTGGCAGGCCGTGAAGGCCAAGGTGGAGTTATCTCCATGGAAACGTTCTCCTGTCTGTTTCTGGTTTATCGTGTTTGCAGAGGAGACTCAGTGTGTGTGTGTGTGGTTCCTCCTCAGATGTTACCGTCTCCGGCCAAGTTCCACTACATCTTCAACCTGAGGGACCTGAGCAGGATGTGGCAGGTGGGAAACCACGGCGACACTCAGTCTGTGTGTGTGTTCTCAGTGTGTGTGTGTTCTCAGAGTGTGTGTGTTCTCAGTGTGTTCTCAGAGTGTGTGTTCTCAGAGTGTGTGTGTGTTGTGTCTCAGGGGATCCTCTCGGTGCAGTCCGAGGTGTGTGTCGGCTCTCAGCTCCTCTCTGGTCTCTTCCGTCACGAGTGTTGCAGAGTGATCGCTGACAGATTCATCGACAGCAGCGACCGACAAACGTTCAACGCCATCATGGAGAAGGTTTGTGTGTGTCTGTGTGTGTGTGTGTCTGTGTGTCTGTGTGTGTGTGTCTGTGTGTGTGTGTGTCTGTGTGTGTGTGTCTGTGTGTGTGTGTGTGTGTGTGTGTGTGTGTGTGTGTGTGTGTGTGTGTGTGTGTGTGTGTGT
>JAPZDY010000013.1:704829-715460 GCA_029783645.1 Ctenochaetus hawaiiensis | reverse complement strand
AAGAAACTCTCTGAGATCCACTGCTCAGCTCTGGCCTACATGCTGCAGATGTCAGAGGAGGTTCTGGATGAGTTGGAAAACATCAGACCAGGGACGACTGAGGCTGATTCAGCTGTGCTTCTCTGGCCTCAGCTCTGAAGTCCAACCCCTCCCATCTGAGAGAGCTGCAGCTGAGTTGCTGTCTGAACTCATGGAGACAGTGAGGTCAGTCCATGCTGGTTTCAGCACTCCTGTACGAAACACAGTCTGACCTGGTCAACACGTCTGAGATCAGCTGAGGATTTAAATTTTTCAAAATAAAAGCATTGAAATGTAAAATGTTTCTACCTGTTACTTTTGTCTGTCGTCAGACTGCAACTCTTTTCATGAAAGTCTTCATCATCATCACAATGTTTTTCAGTGAAGACACACGCAGCAGTTTTTTAGTCAAACAATAAAACACAGCTTTAATGAGAACAATCATAAAAACAGAAATATTTCTTCTTTTTAAATATAAAAGTGTTTTTTTTATTTTTAATATATAAGAGTGATAATTGGGGGGTCAGCAGCATCGTCTCCATCTGCTCATATTGTAACCTCATTAACTGATAAATATGTGATAACTACAATTTAAAAACAGATGAACTGCCAAATATTGAAAGTATGTCCTTAAACAAAATTCTTCAAGTGAAGATCCACAGACAACATCCAGTCCGAACCCCAACTGATCCCAAGAATCAAAACCATATTTAATCATAATAATAAAAATAACAATAATAATTTAGTTTTCATGTTTCTTCCATATTTTAAAACAAAAAATAGTTTGTTCATGCAGGGTTTTCTGTTATTCTGTGTCTGGTTGTACTTGATACATAGCAACCATCACACCAAACTCCATTTAAAAATCTGCTTTTCTAAAGTTGCCTTGCAAATTAGCCACAATTCCTAGTTTGTAAAAGATGACTGATCACCTTTAATGAACCTTCACTGTCTCACGGGAAATTCATCTTCACAGTGAGTCACAAAAATGTTTGTAGTTTCAACAAAATGATCTTTCAAAGCAACTCACTACTGCCCCCTAGTGTGTTTTCATTGAAGAACTTCTGAAGAGTTTCCGGCAGCAGTCCAGCAGTCTTTTCCAAGGTAAAACTGAACCACATCTCCCATGAGGCTTTGTGAGTGCTCCTTTGGCTCATGGACAGGAAACCCCAGAGCCGGGCTAAAAGCATTCACATGCAGGTGATCATTAAATCTGCACATTTTTGAACAGAGTTTGGTTTGACCTCATGGACTAACATGGAGGCGAACAGACGGCGGGTCTCTGTCAGTCAGTGGACGGTGATGGGGTTCTCTGGGTTGTTGGGGGGGGGGGGCAACAGAGTTTTTTGGAGGCTACATCATTGAGCAGGGTGTCCGACTCTGAGGCTGACCTGCCTCCATCTTCTCCACCTCCAGGATCATCCTCCTGAACACCTCCACCGCCGTCTGGACACACCAGAGGAAGGAGAACCGGTTAGCGTCTGCAGGGTTAATTAGTTAATGCTGATAACCAAAATGACCTTCGAGCCCCACAGCAGCTGGTTTTAGATAAACTGGAGCAGAGAGAACTCGACTGTAAACGTCACAGCAAAGAGGAGAAACTTCCAAAAGTGCCGTTTTTGTCCCAACTTGTGAGAATTGTGTCACTGCATTGGAATCAGAATAAACATCTGCAATAACCAATGAAGCTCATGAGGTTGAAAATAAGGAATCTGTTTGCTGCTTAATAACTGAGTGAATGTTCAGCAAATCATTACTTTCTGTTTAATTAATGTAATAAAACATGTTTTTTAAATCGGGGTTGTACTAAAAAAAGTAAAACGACAAATTTCATAGAAATGTTTGGATTTTAGATTTTAATTTCTTTTTCATGTTTTTAAAGAAATTTTCCTCCGGTTTCATTTTTCTGTCCTCACCTGGTTTTCTTTGGCTGAAGACTCGAGGAAGGCAGCGTTCCACGACTCGGCGAGAGCTTTTCCCTCCTCGAAGCTGATCACTCTGCACGACAACAACAAGGAGCAGAGTGTGAGTTTAGTGTTGAGTCTGCAGATGATCCCACCTTCAGGTCCTTCAGCTTTGTTCTCTCACTGAGCCCACAAACTGAGTCCCTTCATGCTTTTCAGGGATCAGATTTCTAAACTGAAGGATGAATTTTCTCTGGAGGAAGTTGGACACATCCGTCCTCCTCAGCAGCTCAAGTTTCACTGATTTTAGTTGTTTTATTTCATATAAGCAGGAAGGAAAAACGGCTCCATCTGTGTCTGCACACATGATCATAACCAACATGAACAGTTCAACACTCACTGATCCGTGTGGCTCTAAATAAAAGGTTTTTTTTTTAATCAAAAACTATCAAGAACATGAAAAGGAAACAATTAAAGAAAACTTCACTTCTTTCATACAAGTTTTTTCAGTCTCTCCTTCGTGCCTCATGTCCAAGTTCACTCATTTTCCTTTTTCTCCTCTTGTTTCTGCTCGTCTTTCACCCTTTAAACACCTTTCAGCTGTAAAACACTGTGTGTGTGTGTCTCACCTCTCCATGTGTAAGTCTTTCTTGTTCCCAACTAAAATGATCGGCACTCTGAAGAGAAGACAGAAAAGAAATCTGTGAGTTTTATTCTCAGAGTTCAGTCTGACGTCTTTAACACAGAACAACTGCAAACGCTCTGTTTTTGTTGTGAGTTTGTGAGAAAATCTGCAAAAAACTGATGTGTGTGTGTGTGTGTGTGTGTGTGTGTGTGTGTGTGTGTGTACGTACTGAACGTTTCCCACCATGTCCAGCAGCTTCTCGTGGATGACTCTGACCACCTCAAAACTACACAGACACAATGAAAACACACTGACTGTTACCATATATGGTCAGAGGGAAAGAGCAGTTAATCACCATGGCAACAGTGTTAACGAGCTGCTCCTCCTTCACCCTGTTGGTTGTTTCCTCTGAAGTCAATGAAGTCATGAACGAGAGGAAGAGAAAATGACTGAATTAAACAGGAACGTCACATAAAAGAAGTGTGAGAAAAAAAAGTTTCCACTTCAGTTCCCAAAAAAGTTTTGACTCATTTTCAGAAAAAAAATGAAAAAAATTCGGAAAGAAGCCGTGACCCAGGAAAAGTTTATGATGGAGGCTTTAAAATCTAAGAAAAAAAAAAATTATGAGAAAATAAAATGAGAAAAGAGAGAAAGAAGAAGAAAAACAGGAAAAAGAAAGAAACAAAAGAGAACAAAGAGAAATGAAAAGTCAAAGAACAAATAAGGAAAGAAGAAGAAACAACGAATATAAAAGTGAAGCAGCTGCCGACCTTTTGTAAGAAGTAACAGAGTAGATGAGGATGTAACCGTCAACGTCGATGGTGTAACTCTGAGGGAAGATGGAGTACTCGTCCTACACACACACACACACAGAATTAAAAATTTAAAACAGATTAAAGTTGTTGTGAATATTTTGATGTGATATCAGCTGAAGTTTTTCCGCTGTAAAAAGTTACCTGTAGGTTAGCTCACCTGCCCGGCCGTGTCCACCAGCTGCAGGTTGTATTCTTGACCGTTCACCGTCATCGTCTTCGTAAACGCTGAGAGACACACACTGAATTTAGAGCTGTCTGTCCAAGATATATCCATCTACACAAACATCATTTCCCATCAGCCATCACAGGTTAAATGGAAGAGGATGAAGCCAAGTTACAAGGCTGGAAAATAATACAAACCTTCAATATTACACACACACACACACACACACTTACTGTTCTCGATGGTGGGATCATAAGAGTCAACAAACTGCCCCTCCACAAACTGGATGGTGAGAGAGGACTTCCCTGAAAACACACACACACATTTGTTTAGCTGTCTGTGTTTAGCTGTCAGTCGTGGTTTAAAGTCCAGTTTTTGCTCTAAAATGACTCGCAGGTTTGGTCAAACTGATTCACAGCGACGTGACGTGGTTTTTATTTACCCTAGAAGACAACTCCATCTGATCGGATGACTCAGGATTTTCTCTCTTGGTTATTTTCTCATAAATAAATGTCTTCGGGGGGTCAAACCTGAAAGTTCCTCACACAGTAGGAGCTCACTGGGATTTGGAACAAGTGTCAGCTTCATGTGAAGGTGTGTTCCAGGTGAAACCCAGAGGCCTCCTGGACTGTCAGCTGATTCGCTCTCAGCTGCAGCATCAGGACCACAATCACCTGACCATCTGATTGGCTTTCAGTGAACCAATCCCAGCTTGTAACTTGACATGGTTGTAAGGACTGAAGGACTGGCTTGAAGTTTATTAAAACATTTTTCTGTGTCTCCTAAAACACAAGTTATTTGTTTTTAACAGGAACTACACTTTCGACTACACAAACTACACAAAGATAATAACAGCTGCCCTCTTGGTCCATGTTGTTGTAAAAGTTTCCTTTGTGGATCAGTGAGGCAAAGACACCAAATGTTCCTGTACAACATGCTTTTATATCAGCCAATATTAGAGGCGTGGCCTCATGTTGACATGCGCCACAGTCACAACCCGTCAAACGCGGTTATTTACGTCCGGCTGCAACATGCCGTGGACTTACCCACCGATCTGTAACCCAGCACGGCGATTTTCCGGGATTTTGGCTGCGGCATGGTCTTATTTGGAGCATCCAGACAAGCCGACAGCGCAGCAGAAGCCCTGCATCATCCCAGCCCGCAGCAGGCCGGACTCACCGCATTATTAATGAGCGCTCAACGACGATTGGCCACGCACACGCACGGAGGCGGGTCTTCTCCGTGAGCGTGCGTTCTAATTGGTTTGAAAGGACGCACCGCCCGTGGAGAGCGTCATTCACGCGACAAATGAGATGTGGCAGAGGTGACTCTTCAGCCAATAGAAAAGCAGGAGTCTGTGAAGTGGGCGGGACCAGCAGCGCTTACAGGAGCTCCTGTTCATGAATCGGTTAGCTGTGTTGTGGCTAAGCTAGTTAACTCCTCCGGTTCCCGGTCCGTCCTCCTGCACTTCGGACCCTGGTCTCTGTGTTTAAATGGCTGGCGTGGTGCTGAAGCTCTCCGCTCCCTGGCGCTGGGTCAATTTAAGAAGGTAAGAATTAAATCTGTTCATGTCAACTGTTGTTACGCTTTCTGTCGGTATTTTCGAGCCTCGGACGCTGTAACTTTAACTTAACAAACTTCACCAAGAGGTCAAACCAGAGTAACGTTACTCGGTGTCCTCCACAGTAACGCCCCACAGCCGTAGTTGTTATGTAGTTTGATACTGTTTGTCTCTTGATTTCCATCATTAATTGTGGAAACTCTGCTCGTTAGCATCTTTGGAAGCACTGTTCGCTGCGGCTAACGTTAACGCTGAGTGAGTGATCCTGAGACCAGCTAACAAGCTAGCATCAGGTAATCTGACTACATAATCTGAGTTACCGACAGATTCACGGGAAGATTGAGGTGTAAAGCCTTCACATAGTTTAATGAATCACAATGTTACTGGTCATTTTTACCGCTGCGACCATGCTAGCAAAACACAAGCGGCTTGTTAGCTATGCTAGCCGTAACCTTTGCTCCAGATTCCCAGCAGGCTGACTGTCATAACCTGAACTTCAGCCTGAATTTCCATTTTGTTTCAGTCCATTTGTCTTTTATTTGAATTGCTAAACGTGGAAAGAAGTGAGTTTCAATTCATTAGACACATTAGAGAGCTCAGGCTTCTGAAATGTGTGTTTTTCCTTTGAGTCTCAGGCTGTCCAACAGATATTATGTTTTAATATTTACTCATGAAAATCACTGTTAATTGCACCTTTAGAAAAAGGTCAGAATATCTACATGTGTTGACTGCAGCTGCAAATATTTAGCAACTTTTGATTTCACAATCAGAGTCATTTGAAGACAGACACATTAGGATCAAAGTGTTTCTGGATTTAAAAGCCAAATAAATGAAGGAAGCCAGCAGTCAGACGGTTCCTGAATGTGTTCCTCTCTGTGTGCAGCCTGGTCAGACACGCCACCATCCCCAGTCTGAAGCTCCACACCACAGCCTCTCCTCTGATGGGTGAGTATCTGCTGCCACTGGTTTCGTAGCCGTCCAGAGTTCAGATCTTTTTCTGTTTCATTGATCATTTCAGTCAAAAGTAATGACAAAAATACAAAGATTGTCTTTGATGTGAGGATTTTTTTCTTCTCTGTTCAAGAATCTTTACAAAGTGAAGAACCTTTCGATTTATAGCAGTATTTTTCAGCCACATGTTAGCAGGGTTGTTGTTGGTGATTATCAGTGATGGTTGCTGTGTGTGCAGGTGCGACGGTGGAGCAGTTTGAGCAGGCCAAGAACAAACTGGCGACGCTGAAGAACGACCCAGGCAACGAGGTCAAACTGAAGATCTACGCTCTCTTCAAACAGGTGGGGGATGTTCCAGCTGTTCCAGCTGTTAGAAACCATGAACAGAACATTTGAGTCCAGACAGTGGTTACGAGCTCTGAAGGGAGAAACGAGGACAGAGAGAAAGATCAGGTTTATTAAAACATTTACTCCAGTGAAACTCTGACATGAAGGAGAAGTCTGCAGGTGGTGAGTTTTAGTTTCAGTGTCAGAAAACAAGAAAATCCTGCTGAAATATGGAAAACATTTACAGTTATATATATTTCCAACTGATGTATTAATTTAATGTTTAAAGATCTTCTGCATTGAAAGACGTGATTTCTCGGTAACTCTCATGACCTTCAGTCTGTCTCAGCAGATTTTCCATCATGTTTTCACATATTTATGACACATTTAACCCTCCTCCTCCTCCTGCTCGCCCCCTGCAGGCCACTCAGGGTCCCTGCAACACCCCCAAGCCAGGCATGCTGGATTTTGTCAACAAGGTCAAGTGGGATGCGTGGAAATCTCTGGGGTCCATATCGCAGGTACGGCAGCTCCAGGATCTTCTGCTGAAGGTCTGATGGTGACTGTCAGCCACAGACACATCGATTTCTGAACATCTTCAGTTTGTTCTGAGAACTAAAGTCAGCTTCAGATGTTTGATGTGAATAAAAATCACGATCTGTGGTAACTTTTGTGTCCTGATGACCAAAAAACTGATGGAACTTTTGTTCAGATTCTCTGAGGAGAAGATTCGCTGCGTTTCTCTGCTTCACGTCACCATGAACTGAAAATAATTCATGTTTCAGCCGACATGCTCCTTCATGCAGCTCTAAACTCTGACTGACTGTCCCTCAGGAGGAAGCCAGGCAGCAGTACTGCGACCTGATTGGCTCCCTGGTGGCAGCGGAAGGTGGAAGTTCCGCTCAGGTTGCTGCAAAGCCTGCTGGGAGCGGGCCGACATACGAGACGCTGCAGGTCACCACCGAGGAGGGAATCACCACCATCAGACTGAACCGACCGTCCAAGAAAAACGCCATCACTACGGAGGTGTGTGTGCGTGCGTGTGCGTGTGTGTGTGTGTGTGTGTGTTTCTGACTCCTGTTGGCTCTTAACTTCCTCTTTTCTCTCAGATGTACAGTGAGATCATCGCAGCTTTGAATCAGGCAGCTAAAGACGACTCGGTCCTCACTGTTTTTACTGGTATGTGCACACACACACACACACGCACATGCATGCACGTATGCACGCACGCACGCACGCACGCACACACACACATTGCAGTTGAAAAAGGAATATTCCACTAAACACAATGTGCCAATCAGTGAAAAAATAACAAAAGACAAGTTTTCTAGATTTTCTGAAAAATTTGAGGCAGTTTGGAAACATGCCTGAACTTCTTCCTTCTGTTCACACACACACACAAACACACACACACACGCGCACACACACACACTCTGCAGGTGCTGGTGACTTTTACTGCAGTGGAAACGACCTGTCCAACTTCACCAAGGTCCCAGAGGGAGGTGTGGAGGAGATGGCCAAGCGTGCCGGAGAGCTGCTCAGGTGACTGATCATGTGACTCGTCTGCTGTAAACTGAAGCTTGTCGACCCTTAAATATGGCTGCAACTCTCATTAATAAATTACTGGAGCCTGTTTGCTTGATGATCACCTGAGTTACTCACATTTTGGTCCATGAACTTCAGTTATGAGTCCTTAAATACAACAAACATGGAAACATGAAGCACATTTGTGAGTTTGAAACATGTTTGAGGGTTTTTTTTCAGCACTTTTAACCTTTGTTTGGATTTGCATTTTTTTGTTTGAATCATTTGAAATCTAATCAGATAATTCCTCCCAGCTCATTCTGAGTTTTTCTCTGCTTGTTTATCATTCATAAACGTCAGAAAAACAGGTTTTATGTCACATTAAGTCCAGTAAACTTCTTCTCTCTGTGATAACAGAGGCTACGTCAAAGCCTACATCGACTTCCCGAAGCCGCTGGTCGCCGTGGTGAACGGACCGGCTGTAGGAATCGCAGTCACATTGTTGGGACTCTTTGACCTGGTTTACGCTACAGATAGGGTACACACACACACACACACACACACACACACACACACACACCTCTGATGTTTGATATCAAAGTTCATCCCTCTAATCAGAGTCTCTCTCTCAGGCCACCTTCCACACCCCCTTCAGTCAGCTGGGTCAGAGCGCTGAAGGCTGCTCCTCCTACACCTTCCCCAAGATAATGGGCCCCGCCAAGGTGCACACACACACACACACACACACAAAGAGTTGAGACCTTTAATAAGAGAGCAGTAAGTCATTACATGGAAAGAGCAGAGAGTTTCCTCTGTTTGCTGTTGAAGCTTCGTGCTGCTTCTTGTTTTTCTGTGTTGGTGACTCATGTTGTTAAGTGTAGGTGTGTGTGTTTAAGTGCTGGTGATAAACTGGTAATAAACTGCTCACACACACTCACACACACTCACTCACACACACTCTCTCCTCCAGGCCAGTGAGATGCTGCTGTTCAACAAGAAGCTGACGGCGGCTCAGGCCTGTGAACTCGGTCTGGTCACTGAGGTTTTTCCTGACAGCAGCTTCCAGTCGGAGGTTTGGACCAGACTGAAGGCCTACGCCAGGCTGCCCCCCAACGTGAGCACACACACACACACACACACACACACACACACTCTGTGAACATCAACATAATAACAATGTTAAATATTCATGCAGTGTATCGCAGTTTCAAGTCGTGCTGCACCCTGAACCACTTCCTGTCAGACACGATGCTCCGCCCACTCTGTGTGGAGTACATGGGATAATTTGCAGATGATAATGTTATTAGATAAAGTTATTAACCCCCTCTCTGTCTGTCTGTCTGTCTGTCTGTCTGTCTGTCTGTCTGTCTGTCAGTCCCTGTCTCTCTCCAAACAGCTGATCCGGTCGGTGGAGAAGGAGCGTCTCCACGCCGTGAACGATGCGGAGGTGAAGCTTCTGACGGAGCGCTGGACCTCAGACGAGTGTTTCAACGCCATCATGAACTTCTTCCAGGCGAAGGCCAAACTGTGAGAGAGGAGTGTGTGTGTGTGTGTGTGTGGGAGGGGAAACAGTTTTTTAGATGTACTTGTGAGGTCCGACGTCCTCGTGGGGACCAAAATGCTGTTCAGTTCATGTTATTATTAACAACACATGTGTCTGTGTGTGATGGAGAGCGGGAAGGAGTCCTCACACTGACAGGTGTACAGGAAGGTGTGTGAGTGACGGTGTGTATCATCAACGTGAAATGAGGGTGAAGAATCATGTGAACTGTGGAGGAAGCAGCTCGGCTGGAGGTGAAGAAGCATCATGACTGAAACGTGACAGATTCACACAGACGAGTTCAGCTGCACACACTCGTTAACAACTTTCACATCAGATTAGACTCCGGACCTCAGCGAGTCCTGGTTTACCACACGTCAAACTGACTGAACTCTTTGCCTCTTTGTTCTTCTTCACTGTCCTTCAACAGAAGAAAGTGACAGTGAAGCTTCTTCTTTCAACCTTCAGTTGACTTTTATTTTGAAATGAACCCGTGATGAATGAAACTCTGGAGTTTAGAGCTCCTGAGCTCTGAACGAACCTCTTACTGATGATTTTACTTCAGACTCTGCTCTTCAGAACTAGGAGGAAAAGAACTGAATGAAACCTCAGTTTTCTGACTCACTGATGTTCTTAAAATGGTCTTTTTAATCTTTGCAACCCTGCTGATTCGTTCTCTCTGCCGCCTTCAGGTTGAACTGTGATTATAGAACCGATTTCATTTTTCTTTGTCTGTGAACTCACATGGTGATCTCACAGAATCTCTGTGAAGTTGTCGTGATTTCATGGAGGAAACATGAAGGAAACATGGAGGAAACATGGAGGAAACACGGAGGATTCAGTCTGTTTGAATCTTAAAGTGCCTTCAACACTCTGTAACATCGTTCGACTCGCCTTCGTCCTTCTGTTTTTCTTCACTCTGTTCAATAAAAAGAAATCATTCAAACAAAGGAGGTGTGTTTTCTGTCATTCAGCATAGGTCACCATGGTGATCCACCTGGTTACCATGGTGATCCACCAGTATTTGCAAATTACTATTTTTATATTCTAAGAAATAAAATAAAAGATAAATATTTTTGTGTGTTTCAGCAGGATTTTAAATAAAAGTCTTTGGGTTCAGTTGTTTCAGCTGTTAAACTTCCTCCATTATTAAAGAGTCTGCCTGTAGTTTCACAGCTGATCCACTAGGTGGCAGCACTCGCC
>JAPZDY010000013.1:595360-606651 GCA_029783645.1 Ctenochaetus hawaiiensis | reverse complement strand
CATCAAGCTGAAGAAAAAAGTGAGTTCATTCACATCAATTATGAAGCTTTGATTTCCTGAGTTGTTCTTTTGTAATTTTGGTGATAATTCATGATGCTTCAGACTCAACCTGTCTGTCTGTCCATCTGTCTGTCTGTTCGTCTCTTGTCCAGGTCGACTGGAGTCCATCTGAGAGGGAAATAAATGATTGTACAATTAAAGACAAGAACCCGACGGTATTTATGAACACGCCTCCATCCTCTCTGCTGTCTGAATGTTTTTAAGCAGTCTGGTGGGAAAGTTTCCTCCTCAGTGGAATGTTGTGATGCTAAGCTAAATGTTGTTGTTTTTATATTTTTGAAATCAGTTTGTTGAGCTGTGGTGTGAACTCGATGTTTTTAGCGTTCACACTCGAAGGTCAAACGTGTCAGTACTGTTGTCAGTCTTCATGGTGTTGATCTGAAGGAAATAGGGAAGGAAACCCACCTTTTGTCACACCTACACTGACCTGACCAATCACTGTGAGGAGTGGGCGTGGCCATCACATTTAAATAATCTAGTTCAAAAATTTAAATTTAAATCTGCCAAAGAGGAAACCAAGTTAAAGTCAGTAACTCAAGGACCGCTGTTTGACCGCCGTTTCATTCTGGAGTCTTTTCTGTTCGCAGGTCGACTGTCCGAACTTCGTGCGTGTTTTGCAGCTGATAAACTCGACGTACCTGTACGCCTGTGGCAGCTACGCCTACAGCCCCCAGGATGCTTACATCGTAAGTTCATTCACATCTCAACTTAAACTTTCTTTTTAGTTCGAAGCATGGTGAGTAAAATACTAGTATGATGACAGAAATGTTGGATAAAGTCATGAAGGAAGGTTCGAGCTGAACTCGAGTCTGATTTCTCTGAAGTGACTTCAGCGAATCTTCTGTTCAGCCTCTGAGTGTTTTTCTGTTTTCTGAATAATTTGAATGTTTTCTGGTTTTTCTCGCCTCCTTCAGGACACAGACAGCTTCTCTCTGGTCCGACGTGGCAGTGCGAAGGGTCGCTGTCCCTTCAATCCCTTTCAGAGGAACACGGCCGTCGCTGTCGGTCAGTCTGCTCGCTCACATGATGGAAGCTCATCTGTGACAAAAACACAAACACAAATTAAACTGGAAGCACAAGCAGGTTTAAATGGATCAAATACCAACGATTGACACATAAATACAACAAACAGTTTGACACATTTAGCATTTGTTATGAAAATCAAGTTTTCCAAAGAAGGTCATTTAAAAAAAAAAGATGAACGCACACAAGGATGATTTGTGTGTCAGAACCAGATTTTGAGTCACAGTTGCCAGAAAAGGACAGTGAGTCTGAGTGTGACTCTCTGTCTGCTGTTCCTGGTCCACCTGGTCCACCTGGGTCACCTGGTCCACCTGGTCCACCTGGGTCACATGTTTAGTCACACGGAGCTGAAGCTGTCAGTCACATGAGTGTGTTTGAAAGCACAATCAGGACGTCGGTGGTTTGTTCTGTTTGTCTGTGTGCAGACGGCGAGCTGTTCACCGCCACGACCAGCGACTTCAGAGGAGTCAAGCCACAGATTTCTCGACACTTCAGCAAAGATGGCCGCCCCGACGTCAGCCAGGACTCGTCTGTCAGCTTACTGGATGGTGAGTGAGCCTCGATCAATGCTGATATCAATCATCGTTGGTTAACTGGTTGGTCAGCGGAAAATGAAATGATGACAGCTGCTGCTTTTTTCTGGGTTTCGCTGACCCAGAATCCCTTTGTGTTTTGAACTGCTGGTCGGTATGAAGAAAGAATGAGGTTTTTATGGTTAGTCACAGAGAAACAGAAGAGGAAGAAAAGAAAATGGGTCAGACTGAGAAACACAGCTGCTCATTGTTTGCAGAGTAAAACCAGCCTGTGGATTCTGGTGTTTCAGTTCCAGGTGACGAAGCCTCATGTTTCTCACAGATTTGCGGCGTCTTCGGACAGAAATCTGAATTTCAGGAGATTTCGGGGTGTTTTTGTCCAACTGGCAGGGTAGAAAGTGATGAGCCAAACTGGGTCGAGTCTGGTGACTGTGAGTGTCAACACACACAGCTGCTGCAGAACTTCACTGCAAAGGAGCTCGAACCATCTCGAGTTGAATCTGATGAGCTGGAAGAAGCGACTCCTGCCAACATGGCCGCCGGCTCGGCCTCAGTAACTGAATGTGTTTTAAGAAAACAGCTTCACATTGTTCATGTTAATGAGTTAAACCACATACATTTTGACAGACTTTCAGACAGAGACAGACTTCCTGTTTTCTGTCCCCGGTGAGTTATTCCCTTGTGGTTCAAAACGTCCCTGTGAATGTCAATGAATTCCTCATTACTCTGACTCACTTGAGTCTGTCACTCTTAAAATCCTGTTTCCTTTACATTCTTGTGTCAGACATGGTGCCAAAACTCAGTTTTTTAATTGATGCCAAGTCATTCAAGCTGGTTGTCATTTCAAAAACGAATGTTATCATGTAAAAAAGGTCAGAGGAAGTTTCGAAATTAAAAAGAGGAAGAAAGCAGATCTGATTTTTCTACTTCAGTGTCGTCAGAGTCTTTCAGTTCTTTACTCATCTCTCAGATCTCTTTTCCCTTCACTCAGACCGCATGGCGGCACAGCACCCTCATTTCCTGCTCTGTCTTCACTTCCTGTATTTCAGAGCCGACATTCATCAGCTCGTCGTTGGACCCGTCAGACAGAAAACTCTACTTCTTCTTTAGCGAAGTTGGGAAAGAGTTCAGCTTTGTCAACGAGCTGCGAATCCCTCGGGTGGCACAAGTCTGCAAGGTGACTGCAAACACAGAGAGGAGCTCCTGAAAGTCAGAATGTGGTGATAAAGTTTAATATCAAAGCTTTTTCTAACTCTGTCGGCTTCACAGGACGATGTTGGTGGACAGAGGACTCTGCAGAGGAAGTGGACGTCCTTCGTCAAAGCTCCTCTGCTCTGTCAGTCTCCAAAGCAGCTTCCCTTCAATGTTCTCCAGGACATGTTCACCCTCCAGCCACCAGAAGGCAGCGACACCTCAGAAACGCTGTTCTACGGCGTCTTCACCTCACAGTGGTAGGAAGACAACGGCCCAGTAAAAGAACCAGCAGAATCTGCTCGCTCGGCAGTGAAGCTGCTGCAAAAGCTTCTCCACCAAATCTGACTGACTGTAGAAACATTTTCTTCTTCTTCTTGACATAAGTGTTTCTGACCGAGCTGAGGAACAGGAAGTAAAACTTGTTGGAAATGAGATGTTAAAACAACAAAGAGATGTTGTGTGGTAGTTTTTCTTGTCCTCTGGTCCCCTGCAGGTCCACACGTCCAGAATCTGCTGTGTGTGTCTTCAGACTGCAGGACTTCAGGACGGTGTTTTCTGGCAGCTATCGCACCTTCGACATGCAGACTCACCAGTGGAGTCCCATGTTGGAGAGACACTCCTACCTGGGAAAGGTAGGAAGGACACGTCGTACCAATAACAGTTCAATCTTGAATCAGATGAGAGAAAAGTCCTCATTTTTAATTTCATTCAGACTAGTAAATACTTGTTTCAAATATTTTTTATTGTGAAGAGTGGCATCATGATACATGGCAGCCATAAAGACATTTTCTCTTCCTTTTTATCACATACAGTATGAACAACAGTGAGGAGGGCTATTCATCATTTGTTAAAAAAAAAAAAAAAAAGGAAAATAATCCTCACAAAATGAACATAGAACATAAACAGAAAGAAGTTGAAGAGAAGAAAAGAGAGAGAGAGAAAAGAAGAAGAAGAAAGAAGAAAAACCTGACCCACCCACCCTCCCACCCAGACCCTCAACCCCTCCCTGGAGTGTTACCTAATGCTACACATAGTGTAGTTCATATACAGGATTTGAATTAGTTTAGCCTTTCAAATAGGAGATTAAGGGGTGCCAAATCTTATCAAATTCTCCGAGTTTATCTCTCAGAAAGAATCTAATTCTTTCTACATGCAGAGTTTCTGTTAACTCAGCGAGCCAGTGTTTGACAGTGGGCACTTCTTTCTTCTTCCAAAAAAGAAGAATGAGCTTTTTAGCAGTGAGAAGTCCATGAGATAACAGACGTTGCTGAGCTACCTGTAGTCTCCTCACGCCTACTGATATTCCTAAAGTGATTAGCACTGGGTCTGGTTCTAACCCCACCTTCAACATCTTCGAGAATATTCTAAATATCCCTGACCAAAAGTTATGCAGGTTGGGACACAGGACATAGCTGTGCAATAAGTTTGCATTTGGTGAGCCACATTTATCGCATTGAGATGAAATTTCTGGAAATATTTTGTGTAATTTTGCCTTTGAATAATGCAATCTATGCAAAACTTTAAATTGTATTAAACGATGTCGTGTATTAATTGAGCAAGTATGTATATATTCCAGGCTTTTATTCCAAATATCCTCTGATAACTGCTCACCCAGTTCTGCTTCCCATTCTGCTTTAATTGCATTAGTTGCAGTTGGGGCTATACCATGGAGCGTATTGTACAGACAAGAGATTATACCTTTTGGCCACGTGGAACATTTTAAACAGCTATCCAGTTTGTCCGGCCCCGCACCCTCAAAGCCAGGGAGATGTGTTCTCACATAACTCCTAACCTGCAGGTATTTAAAGAAGTCACACTGTGGGAGAGCATATTTTTCCTTGAGTTGCTGGAAGGATGCAAACGCTCCTTTTAGGTATAGGTCACCAACACAACCAATTCCCAAATCCTTCCATGCAATAAAGGAGCCATCTAAATAAGAAGGAGCAAATGAGGGGTTCGCTACTATGGGTAATAGGAAAGACACACTTCTAAGCCCAAAATGTTTCTTAAGTTGTTTCCAAATGAGTATGTTGTTATGAATAATTGGATTGTTACTATAGTTGGCTTTACTTAGTGGCACAGGTGACAAAATGACTGCACCAACAGAGAAAGGAAGACAATCTTCTCGTTCCATCTCTAAACCAACAGGCAGCACAGCTGAATCATCCAACAAATAGGCAATGGAGCGAATGTTGGAGGCCCAGTAATAATGAATGAAGTTTGGCAAAGCCAGCCCTCCATTTATCTTGGGTTTACAAAGATGAGCCCTTCCTATTCTATGTACTTTATAATCCCACACAAATGAAAGAATAATGGAATCTAAGCGTTTGAAGAATGTTTTGGAGATACAAACAGGTATGTTCTGGAGGAGATATAACAGCTGCGGGAGGAATATCATTTTAACAGCATTTGTCCTTCCTAGCAAAGAAATCGGAAGCGTCCTCCAAAATTGAATGTTGTTCCTGAGTGTATCCATCAAGGGATCAAAATTGGCCTTAAACAATAAATTAAAATTTTTAGTAATAATTATTCCCAGGTATTTAAATTTTTCTCCGGTTATCCTAAAGGGAAGTTGATGGAGCCATTCCTGATCTGTAATACGAACTGGCATGAGCTCGCTCTTGTCCCAGTTGACCCTGTAACCCGCAAAGGATCCAAACAGATCTATCAAGGACAGAAGTGGTGGTATTGAAGTTTGAGGCTGCGATATGAAGAGGAGAATATCATCAGCATAAAGAGCCATCTTACTAGCGGTGTACTTTGTATTATATCCATAAATTTCTGGGTGTGATCGGATTCTCTCTGCAAGGGGCTCTATCGCCAGCGCGAATAGCAGAGGACTTAACGAACAGCCCTGCCTAGTTCCCCTGCCCAACTTGAAATTAGGAGAAAGTGTATGATTGGTTAATATTTTGGCACATGGGTTATTATATAACAGTTGAATCCATGATATAAACCTATCACCAGTTTCAAATTTATTAAGAACTGCAAATAAGTAGGGCCATTCGACCTGGTCAAACGCCTTTTCGGCATCTAACGACAGCACCAAAAGGTCCTCATTGGAATGCTGTGAGGAATACATAACATTAAATAAACGTCGCAGATTAAAGTACGAGTATCTTTGGGGAATAAACCCAGTCTGGTCTGGGTGTACCAGCTTTCCTATCAAAAGACTCAGCCTTTTGGCTAAAGTTCTCGTGAGAATTTTTTGATCTGTGTTTAACAAAGATATAGGTCTGTAGGAGCCCACTTCCTCCACATCTTTCCCTGCTTTTGGAATCAGAGTAATAATAGCCTCATTGAGGGTTTGGGGAAGCTCTCCATTATCAAATGCCTGTCCAAACATTTTATTTAAATAGGGAACCAGTAGATCGCTGAATTTTTTATAAAGTTCATTGCCAAATCCATCTGGTCCTGGACTTTTTCCATTTTTCAAAGATTTTATGGATTCTTTAATTTCTTCACATGTAATCTCAGCTCCTAAGTAGTCACGCTCAGTTTGGTTTAAGGTTGGGAGCTGACACTCATCCAGGAAAGCCTGCATATCTCCTGGCGTTGCCTTCATTTGAGATGTGTATAGCCTCTCATAAAACTGCTGAAACCGATGGTTTATATCTTTGTGTGAAGTTAAGATCTCTCCGCTATCTGATTTAATCCTGTGTATAGAACGCTCATTCTCTAGTTTGCGTAATTGTCTAGCAAGCAACTTATGCGGTTTATCGCCAAACTCAAAATATTTCTGTTTTGTAAACATAAAGGCTTTACTAATTTTTTCTGAGAGTATTTTATTAAGTTGGTATTTGAGCGTTAAAATCTGATTCAATTTATCTTTAGAAGGGTGTCGTGTATTTTCTGCATCAAGCTTTTGTATTTGATCTTCCAATTTTAATTGTTCCTCTTTGCTACGTTTCCGCCTAGAGGCTTGAAATGAAATAATGCATCCTCTTAAGTAGGCCTTTAGCGTCTCCCACAGCAAAGAGGGAGCAGTTTCTGGCTTGTTGTTTGTCTCGAGAAATATATTAACATGCGTTTTAATGTATTCACAAAACACAGAATCAGTAAGGAGCTGTGGGTTAAACCTCCAACTACCCTGTTGGCGAGGTGTGTCACATAGTCTAAAAGAAAATGTGACTGGGCAGTGATCAGAAATAATAATATTATGGTACTTAGCATTGCCAGAGTATTGAAGTAGGTTTCCATCTAACAGGAAATAGTCTATTCTTGTATAGACATTGTGCACATGGGAATGAAAGGAGTACTCTCTGCCTGTTGGGTTCGAGATCCTCCATATATCACACAGATTCATATTTTTAATGTATGTATTAAGCAATTTACTTGAATTAGAGGGGGCTACGTTTTGTGCTGATGACCTATCCAAATATTGATCCAAGACACAATTAAAATCACCCCCAATAATCAAATTAGTACTCGAGATATCTGGTATTAACCCAAACAACTTTCGGAAAAATTCAGGATCATCCTGATTTGGCCCATATATATTTAACATTAAATAACAGTAAATACAAACGAGAGACGGACATGGACGTTACCATCAGACAAACGAGACAAACAGACACAAAGTGGCTGACAGTCATGAATCATCAGATCTAAACTCACTGTGACGCTGCTCGTTCTGTCCAAACCAGCATCAGTTTCAGCTTTATTCACAGTTAGACACCAGAGTAAACCAGCAGTCATTGTTTCTGACATCAACCTGGACACACCTGATGTAAAGTGAGTGTAAAGACTTCAGAAGTCGACGAACCTCCCTCAGGGTTTGATTCCTGTGTTCTGCCTTTAACCCTGGGTCTGTTTTTGAACCGCTGGTTTGAACTGTGTTGATCTTCCTCCATGTTCTCCTCACAGTGTGAGCTGGACTCTGCGTCGGACTCTGAGCTGATGGAGGTGAAGAGGAGCTTCCTGACCAGCGGCAGCGTGAAACCACGCGGCCTCGGACCGCTTGTTGTGTCTTCAGAGCAGCAATACAGTCGGGTGGCTGCCGTGACAACTCAGGCCGCCAACGGCAAACAGTACACCATCCTCTTCCTCCTCACAGGTGAGGCGTCGCACTGAATCACACTCAAATATTCATCATGAGAAGAGTCTGAACCTGGAGATAACAGGCCTGGAACATGTTGTTCACCTGATGCTTCATATAGTTTATTAGAAATTGTTGGTCTTCTCTCTCTCTCACGTCCAGAGTCTGGGTTCCTCCACAAAGTGGGTTTGTTTGATCAGGGTGTGCATGTTATTGAGGAGATTCAGGTCTTCACACAACCTCAGCGGGTCAAAAGCATCGTCCTCTCCTCCTCCAAGGTAAAAACCTCCTGACTGATTTTACTTCTCTGTTTGTACTGACGTGTCTGTGCTTTTAATACAGCGTCTGTTGTCTGATCTTTAGTACTGCGTCTGACCCTCCATGCTAATTGTCAGTGGCAGTTTGTATTATGTGGCGCTGCTGTTAGCATGTAGCAGCTGTCACGGACACCTGGTTCACCCCTGTCACATGGTCACATGGTCACATGGTCACATGGTCAGCAGCAGCTTCAAGCCTCCATCAGTGTTCAGTCGCTGCGCTGCTGTCAGAGCAAACAGTTCATGTAATTATGTGCATTTCTAATGAAAAACAAAGACCTCAGTGGAAGTAGTTTTGCATGTAAAGAGCCAGTGAAGTATGAGAATGTAAGACATCAGGCTCTTATTAGAAACCCATGATGCATTATTCTGAATGACCTAAATGTACTTTAAAAAGTATATGTATCTGCTTTTGATAACTCAGGAAAAAAATCACAGCACAGTGATTTGAGTCGATCTTTCAAAAATATGTAATCTAAAATCATTCTCACATCTGTAACGTGACTCTGAAGTGTTAGATTACAGCTGAGTCTTCAGTTTCTGTTTCCTCAGCAGTGAGTTTTGACACGTTTAGACACTGAAACCTGAGAGACGCCACAAATAACTCTGACACCAACACAAACAAACAGCGGTGTGTCATCTGCATACTGAGGACAGCTGAATTCTCAGAAAATGTCACAGATATAGAACACACAGCCAGATGAACTGAACATGGCTTCCTGCCAAGTAACGAGGGTGATGATGTGAACATCCTGTGAGGCCTGGTTTTCAGAATAAAAGCCCTGTGGATGATGAATATGTATCTGGTTTATATTTGACATGAATGATGAGAGGAGGGTCACTCTGTTTTCTGGTGCTGTAGGGAGTGCTGTACATTGGGTCGTCAGAGGGCGTGACCGCCGTACCTGTGGCCAGGTGCTCCATCTACAGGAGCTGCAGCCAGTGTGTTCTGGCCAGAGATCCTCTGTGTGGATGGAGCCGAAGCAGGAGGCTCTGCTCCAGTCTGGATGGCAGCGAGGAGGACATGTAAGTTACCTTTACTTCTCAGTGCAAGTATCTGCATCACACATTTTTTACATAAATACATTGTTAGAAGAGGATATAGAGGAGGAAGACAGGGGGCGACAGGGAGCGACATTTACTTCACATCTTTTTTTTTAAAAAGTCTCTGATGTTCCTGTAATCCTTGTAATGAACGAAGCAGCTTAGCCCTGTGTGTCGACTGACAGGCTGCTGGTTTTCTCCTCAGAGCTCAGGACCTGGAGGACGGCAACGTGGAGGAGAAATGTCAGGGACAAACTGAGCCCCGTCAAGACACAGGTAACGTCTTTCTCACTGAAAGAGAGTATATGTGTTTGCAGATATGAAAAACAAGAAATCGGTTTAGTGTTTCGTTGATATTTTTGTAGTCAAAAACAGTCATTGATCACTGTGTGACCCATGGATCAATAAATTAATAACTTAACTTAAAGTCATCCTGTTCTCTCATGTTTTGTAGAGCTGCACTCACAAACACAGCAGACTGTAAGCTAAATGCTAACATTAGCATGCTAACATGCTCACAATTGAATGCTAACACCATACTCACCATCTAAGTGCAGCATATTAGTGTGCTACCATCAGCAGTGAACACAAGGTGAGTTAGTATTACTGTTACTGTGTTAAAAAATTGACCTGATGGTGGCGCTAGATGAGAGGTCAGATGATCTCCAGAGTTATTACAGGTCATCCTGAAGGGAGCATAAATGTCTGAAAAACATTTTATCAGCAGTCAAAAGGATATGTCACTTAGAAACGACAGTGAGAACCTCATGGTGGCGCTCTGTGCTGATTGCGACTCTTTCTCATCCCACAGTCATGAACGTGGAGGTGAACGCAGTCGTGAGGCTTCAGTGTCAGAAACCTTCTAACCTGGCCACCGTGACTTGGACCTCCACTCACCTCCGAAACCTGGACGAGAGCCTCTTCATCCAGTCAGCCGACGGCAGTTTGAGCTTCTACGCTACCGCCGACACCTTTGGGACCTACCGCTGTGAAGCACAGGAGGGCGGGTATAAGGAGGTGGTCGCAAGCTACGACATCCGACAGACTGCCTCTCCACGCTCCACAGCTCCGAAGGCCACCAGATGCCATGAGCACGCCGCCGGAGACGAACCCTACGAGGACATCGAGACTGAGATGCCTCCGATGTCTGCAACACAACCTGCAGCAGACACAGAGCACAACACGATGGAGGACCACGGTGATAGAGTCACAACCAACCTGAAAGACGAGACCGTCTTCTTTGGAAATAAGACCGACTTCAATGGAGACGAGACGAACATCAATGGAGACGAGACTGACTTGAACGGAGACAAAACCGACTTCAATGAAGAAAATCCTGGATTGAGAGGCAGCTCTGAACGCAGAAGTGACACTCAGTCTGAATACAAGACGCCTTGTCATCCTCAGATGCCGACAAAACAGAAGAGTTATTACGGCGAGCTGGTTGCTGTCTCTCTGCTGCTGGTGGTCTGCTGCTGCGTCCTGATCTTCGGTGGGTTATACATGTGGCGTTACAAAATAGACCCCAAAAAAGAGAGTGCACCTCTTTGTCCCGAGAATGGCAAAACCAACGAGTCCATGGAAAGTGTTCCCTCTCTGAGCGGTCCGGAGGAGAGCGAGGTGAAGCAGTGAAACAAGCCTGGACTCAAGTTTGACTCGTCTCGTGGTCCTTGTGTTGTGTGTCTTTGTTGCAGTTTGTCTCTTCATACTGCAGAGGGCGGTACTACGAAGCCAGATTAGATAGTAAGCGAGGTACGTTGAGTCTAAAGCCAGAATTTTCTTATAATGAAGGCGGCTTTCTTTAAACCTGTCCACGTCACCATGGTAACTTCTGCTGCACACATCTGCTCCGACGCGGGTTACCTTCGGGGTTACGTTCAGGGTTACGTTCAGGGTTACGTTCAGGGTCACGTTCAGGGTTACCTTCAGGGTCACGTTCAGGGTCACGTTCAGGGTTACGTTCAGGGTCACGTTCAGGGTTACCTTCAGGGTCACGTTCAGGGTCACGTTCAGGGTTACGTTCAGGGTCACGTTCAGGGTTACCTTCAGGGTCACGTTCAGGGTCACGTTCAGGGTTACGTT
>JAPZDY010000013.1:402891-415204 GCA_029783645.1 Ctenochaetus hawaiiensis | reverse complement strand
GGTGGAGGAGACGGGAGGAGAGAGATGGAGAGAGGAGGAGAAACAGAAAGATGGTGAGGGCAGAGGAGAAGGAGGAGAAGAAGGAGGTGGTGGAGCAGCCTCAGAGGCCGAGGAGGAAGAGGGTCGGCCCACCAATCAGGTACCTGCTGGAGTCCGAGGAGTTTCAGCAGAATGCAAAACCACAGAAGAAGAGCGAAGCCAGGGGCGGGACTTCAGAGGACACAGGGCAGACAGACAGGCAGGCAGGTCAGACACTCCCAGAGAGACAGACAGGTTCAACCAATCAGGACAGAGGGAGCAGACCCAGAGGAGGTGGAGGAAGACCAGACAAGGTGGGGCCTCACAGTGAGGCTGGGGGCGGGGCTTCTGAGGTGACGGACGGGTCTGACACCGCAGGGAAACAGACAGGTCACATGAGCAAAGAGAGACAGACAGGTCAAGTGATGACAGACAGACAGACGGATGACATGCACACAGAGACAGGTGTGAGACAAGAGGGCCCAGAGAGACAGACAGGTTCGTACAGGGTGAATTACCTGGTGTACATCGACGTGCACAGCAGACAGGTGAGCATCATCTCCCCCTGCTGCGTCAGACTGCAGCGCCTCCCTCTGATTGGCTGATTGAAGGTGTGAGTGTGTGTGTGGAGGTTTCTTCGTTCTCTGAGGTTCGTGGACGTTCTGAAGCCACAGAGGTTCGTGTGTGAGTCGAGTTTCTGAAGTTCAGTTCGTTCACACGCTCACATCTCCGACCTGCAGGCTGAAGACCAAACAAACATGGACGCCTCGCAGCAGCTCACATACAACCACGTTTATCTCCATCCAAACGTCGGGAACGCTCAGGAGCTTCTTCCATCTCACGCTGCGTCACAGAGGACGACTTTGTGGAAAACTTCAGCGTGTTTTATCAAATGTGTGGATTTTTGGATTCAGCTGTTTTCAGCAGTAAATCTGACAGAAACAAAGTCTGTTTGCTCCTGAAGGTTGACCTGCTCACGTCGTCCTGAAGTGTTCTTACTGTTTGAAGCTCCGTTCTGCTCCTCAACATGTTCCTCACTACAGGCCTGTTCTGTCTCAGGAGCCTCCTGCTCTGAAAACTTCTGTCGGTCGAATGAGTTCAACGTTCAGACGTCTTCATGAAGGAAACTTCAACCAGGAACTCTGCTTCAGATTCTGTTTCATCAGACCGAAGCTGCAGATGTTTGACTTAAAGAAGAAACGTCAGTCAGGTGTGTGTTTATTGCTGAGCTGTCACATGACGTGACGTCAGCCGGTTCAAACGTCTCCACTGAGACCCTTCACACCTTCTTGTTGAGGTGTTTCAGTTCTGCCAAGGTGACATTTCTTCTGTGAAGTTCTGCTGTGATTTTATTTCTATAACTGTTCAAATTATTCGGTTAAAACTGGACCAGAAACTGAATCAGATTTTTGTGTCAGAACTTTGATTCTTCTTCTTTCACCTCCCATGTATCTTCTCACGACCCTTCAGCTTTGTCTGCTGACCCTCTGGACGGCCCTGACCCCAACTTTGAACCACTGGACTGAACTAACTAATTGACTGACTAATTAAACCAGCTGTGTACGAAGCAGATCCAGGTGTCTCCACCTGCAGCAGCTTCAACATCGACACATCGGGTCAAAGGTCAAAGGTCACAGACTCAGACATTTTACTGCCAGCCTGAACTTTCACTCCATAAATACTCCACTACACTGCTGGTAAAGAAGTATTTTTTAAAGAATATCTTTGTACTTTTACTGAAATAAAGAATCTGAATACTTGTTCCATCACTACATTCAGTTATAAACTATAAAACTGTTCCCACCTCGTGAAATGAAACACATTATATCAAAGACAAATTATTAAAAAACATGTAAAAATAAATAAAAGATGAAGGTACAGATTTGTGTCGAGTGTCTTCATGTCGTCTCAGTGTGAATTCAGTTCAGAGAGCGAGGCCAAAAGCTAAGATAAATCTGTATGTTAAACTTTATGCAAGCTATATGTAAGTGTTTCAATAATGATACTATTAACAATACTAGTAACAATACCAATAATACTAATGCTAGCAATAATAATAATAATAATAATACTAATAATAACAGTTGCTCTGAGCATCAAGCAGAGCCACGGCAGAAGGCACAGCTAAGATCAGAAGTCCTGGTGTGACCTCAGTCCATGGCTATCTGAGAGATGAGAAAGCACAAAGACTCCGGGGAAGGTGGCGAGTTAGTAAAGACAAGAGTATTACAAGAATGCAGAACATAAAGGAAGAGAGATGAAAGAGAGGAGCTCAGTGTGTGAAGGCTGGACTGATCTCCTTCATCTCTGATCTCTTGTTCTTCAGATGTTTCAGCAGGTTCTGACTTTTCTGTTCAAATGTTTCACAAACCAGCGTCCGTTTAAAACCCTTACAAAGATTGTCTGCGCACACCGCGTACATTACGGTAACACCTCACGTCGGCCATTACGGTAAACGGGATACACCGGAAGTGGGCTCAAACACGAGCGGCGGTCTTTTCCTGGTTTGAAGACGAAGATGAAGCTCGCGCTGAAATGACTGAAAGTGGCGCTCAGGTCAGAAAATAAACACGTTACTTTACATTTTGTGAGTAATTAGAATACTTGTGTTTAAATGTAACTGTCGGTGAAAGTCAGAGGACTCAGTTTGAGTCAAACTAGTCAAACTCAGGACGTCAGGACGTTTACCTGCTGACCGCGGCGTCTCTCCGGAGTCAGCAGCAGGTGGACTCACCTGGTGTCCTGCAGGTGAATCAGCTTCTGCTGAAACACAAACTTTATGACCGAGTTTAGAAAAGACAAACGCGACCGACTGCCGCGACTTTAGACCGTCAACACAAACCCAAACAAACTCACTTCATCTCATTTCCACTCTGATGCAAAACAAAGTCTCAGGATTTGACCGACCCGTCATTTATTTGTGTCCGGGCTGGTACAGTCTATGTGCTGGTACAGTCTATGTGCTGCAGCAGAAACATGTTGGTACACTCCATTAACGGTGTAGTCTACTTGCTGGTACAGTCTACATGTTGGTACAGTCTACTTGCTGGTACAGTCTACTTGCTGGTACAGTCTACATGTTGGTACAGTCTACTTGCTGGTACAGTCTACATGCTGGTACAGTCTACATGCTGGTACAGTCTACTTGCTGGTACAGTCTACATGCTGTGTGAACACCAGAGTCAGGAGCTGTTTGTCTCTGCAGCTGTTTGCACGTCTGGAGGCTCGCCGCTGTCTGAAGGACATCGAACCTCGTCTGTTTCCTGAAGATGGAGGACCCAACCATGGTGATAGACCACACCTACTTCCTGCCAGCACTTGTCACATGACCTCAGTGAATCAAAACACATGCAGCAGGAGCCACTTTATTGATAACACTGATATGACTGTTAACTGAGGGCTGTCTGACTGATCAGATCACCTGTGCTTGACTCTGCAGGTGAGGTGGTGGAGCTGTACGGAGCAGAAGGAACAGGTGAGTTCACCTCACAGGAAACGCCTCAACCTCGCCGGCACTTCCTGAACACTGTGTGTGTGTGTTTCCTGTGTGTCTCAGGTAAGACAGAGTTGCTCTACCACCTGGTGTGTCGCTGTGTGTTGCCGGTGGCGATCGGTGGTCTGGAGGTGGACGTTGTGTTCGTGGACACCGACTACAGTCTGGACATGTTACGACTGGTCAGCATCCTCGACGGCAGACTGAGTGCAGGTGCTTCATGTCGCTCACTTGTTTCCATTTTGACTCATTTCAAACTCAAAAACTCAGTTAATGTTGTGTTGTTGGTTTTTTCTGATGAAACAGTCATGAAATGGCACAGTGGCGCCCCCCTCAGGACAGACTGCACGTTTACTTTACTGCTGTTAGACTGGAAGAAAGAAATCTGAGGATGTGAAATGTTGCTGTAATCAGCTCCACTGCCTGTAGAGGGCGCTCTGCTGTTCATGAACGACAGGAGACTATTATCTGTCTCTCTCTCCCTGTCTCTCTGTCTCTCTCTCCCTGTCTCTCTCTCTCTCCCTGTCTCTATCTGTCTCTCTGTCTCTCTCTCCCTGTCTCTCTCTCTCTCTCTAGCTCGTTCTACCAGCTCGCCCTCGGCCTCCTCAGATGAGGAGCAGTTGCGTTCCTGTCTGTCTCGCCTCCTCGTCATCCACTGTAGCTCCTCCTCCCAGCTTCTCCTCACCCTCCACTTCCTGGAGACCTCCTTGTCGTCGCGGCCCGCCCTGGCGCTCCTCCTCATTGACAGCATATCAGCTTTCTATTGGATAGATCGCTATGAGGGCGGGGCCAGCTTCTCCAAGCAGGAAGAGACGCTCAGCAAGTGTGCAGAGCTGCTGGGCCGACTGCTCAGGTACGTTTCATCATGAAGGAGGTCCTGGAGGGCCTCGAGGTCCTGGAGGTCCTGGAGGTCCTGGAGGGCCTGCAGGTCCTGGAGGTAGTCGTAGTGGGCCTTACTTACTTGTGGTCGCTGAGGAGGTTTTTTAAGAGTAAACTCAAGGTTCACATCTCCAGATTATAGAACAAAATGTGGTCAGTCTTCCCCTCGGGCCTCCTCTGATGACGGCGTGTGAATTATTCATCAATAAATCAAAATAAAACTTTAACTCACCTGAGCTCAGGACGAGGCGACAGGTGTGTTTGTTAACTCTGTCTGCTCTTTGTTTCTCCTCAGGGATTACAGAATCACTGTCTTTGCCACATGTCACACTGTCAGGAGGAGCCATGGTGGACCCTCCTCCTCCTCCTCCTCCTCCGAGTATGACCGGCCATACCTCTGTCGCCCCTGGCAACGGCTGGTAAACCACCGGCTGCTGTTCTCCAGGCAGGAAGCTGCAAACAACATGGCCGCCACAGCAGGAGACAGCAGGGAGCAGAAGAGACGGCAGGTCTTCACTGTCCACTGCTCCTCCTCCTCCTCCTCTTCCTCGTCCTCCTCCTCCTCCTCCTCCTCCAGCTCAAAGGCTCACAGGAGCAGCTCCTTCTTCGTGACAGATGAAGGAGTGGAGTTTATCTGAACTGCTCACAGGACCAGAGACCTCATTTCATGAACTGCAGGTGAAACCACAGTTCTTCTTCTTCTTCACGTCTCAGTTGATGTGTAGAAACGTCGGCAGCAGAGCTTCGCTGTGATCCAGGAGGTGTTTTTTTATCTGGTGGAGCAGCAGGAAGTGTCGCTGTCACTGCTGCAGGCCGGATCCACGGATCAGGAATCAGGAAAAGAGAAAGAATAACACTGCGCTCTTGAAGCTGATCTGGAGGTTCACAGTAGAACTTAATCAAGACTCAGGAGTTTATATTGAGTTTACTTTCATTTGTCACACTTTATTAAAGTTTCCATGAAGTCAGAACGGATGTTTGAGTGTTTTTATTCCATGATCTTTGCTCTGTGTGTCGCCTGTGTGCCACTAAAGATGGTAAAGAGTCGTTCTGTAGGTTTTCTTTGTGCTTTTAAACTGAAACACTTGAACAGAACTGTAGCACAGACATGTGAAGAGGGGGGTGTCTGTGGGGGCCGGACCTCACTGACCGACATACAAACATGACTGTGGCTTCACTCTCTGACCTGAGTGAAACTGGTTCAGATTCTGTGGAGAAACGTCCCCTTGGTTCCCTCTGAAGTCCTGCAGCTGCTCGGACAAACAGCTTCGGAGTGACTTGTTGCTAAGACAACCGCTACCTGCTGCTAGCTGTGCCGGCTCCATGGATTCCCCACGAACATGGACCAGGACCCACCACGTCCTCCACCGCCGACAGAGGGCGGTGAGGTCGACCCCAACAGTGCTACATGTTGTAGCCGTTAGCTAATATTAGTCATGCGTCTTCAGTCAGCTGAATGGCTGAACAAGCCCACAGGCACCGGGATCCAAACGCTGCCAGATGTGACCTGCAGCGCTCCCGGCTGCTGTAAACCTGATCAGTATCGATGATAAGTCCCTCTGTTCTAACAGGAAGCAAATGGCACTCTGCTTTTTATTTTATGGGAACATCAGGAGGATCTGACAGGATCTGTCAATCCTCAGGGAGGTTCTAGTGTGTCTCTTGGAAGTGTTGATGGTCCTCTCAGATTTGTCTCCAGACCCTGAGGTTGGGAACCACGTGATTAAACAAGCTAACCGTGTGTGATGTAGATCTGACTTGCTCCATGTGGAGCAGCCAAAGCAAGAGGAGCTGCATCAGGTTTACCCAGTGACGTCAGTGTGTTCTGTGCTGTGGTTTAATCTGTGTTTAAGGGAAAAGTTATGGTAAAAAAACACATTCGTTATTCAAATTTAACTGATTTTCTGGTGATTGTTTTTTGCAGGAAGCCACATTGTGTTTTGGTGGACCTTCTGGTTTCTGTGGTTGATGGGAGAACCGGAGAAGTTCAGTTTAAAACAAGGTGGTGCATTTAATCTGATTAAAGTTCTGATGTTTTATTTGAAAACAATCTTTAAAAAGTCATAAAACAGATTATTTAAAGGCTGCATGTTAATGAGGCGGTCCATGTCCGAGGCACGTGCGGCGGCAGTCCGGCTCCTCGCGGATCCAGTCCGGGACTTCAGGTCTGATGACAGAGACCGCTTCACCGGAGCAGCCTTCGAACAGATCCCTCCGCGGGGTCAGACACACTTTTTACACAACACAACAAATGAGCGCAGTCGGACGCAGACGCAGATTCACCTGCCTGCGCCAAACTCTCTCTCCTGGTGTGTTTTGGCTTCAGTGTGGCGCAAACAGGAAACTCCCGCAGGTAAACGCTTCCGCTCCGCTGTGGCAGTGAGTGTTTTTGGGACCTACTTCTCCTCCTGGAGCTGACAGGCGGTGCTTCGGTCGCTCCCAAACATGGCCTCCATGACGGAGCGACCGCTTCAACTTTAATTTTTCGCTAATTTTCAGCGCAAAACCGTTTGTTTTTCCTTTCACGATCCACGGGAATGCTTCGTCGGAAAGCCTTAGCATGCCAGACTTCTGAAACAGATGTGATCTTTCGGAGAAGTTCGCTGTTGGATTCAAACAGATCGGTTTAAGTTGGCTGGAAAGCTGGAGAGGAAAAAGAGAATTGCATCAAATCAGTAAGGAGGCTTTTTCACCTTTCTCTCGACAGCTGTGCAGGTCTGCCTCTCGGGTTTTGGTCGCTTCCTGCTTTAACTTCACGCTGGTCACGAACATTTGAAGTGAGGCGATGAATAAGCGCGCGGTGGAGCCGGGATGCGCTCGTTTCTACTGCGCGCTAACAGCTAGCCTGCTAGCTAATGCTAATGCTAACAGAGAAGTGATCAGTCAACTGGGCGGTCCGAGGAAGCTAACGGCTAACGGCTAACTGCTCTGCGCGATCTAAAATCTAAAACAGTTACCGTAGAACAGCCGCGTGACACCTGTCGTCCGGATGAAGTGTCGGTTCGTCCGTTAACGTCGTATTTTCACGCGCTCCGGTGACGTGAGGCAGCTAACGGCTAACGTTGAGTGTAATGCTAGCTGTTCTGACAGATGGCAGCCACACAGACGCTCCTTCAGCACGGTTCAACCTGAGCTGCTCGGTCTGAGGAGTCACCTGTCCGAGTGTTCAGGTGTCTCCTCTCAGGTGAGCTGGTGTTCATGGGGTCACGCTGGAGCCGCACTTTGTTCTCAGCTGCTTTCTTGAAGAACACGCAGAGTCTCGTGAAGTGGACCGTGACAGCTCTGAGGGATCCTGCAGACACGTTCATGAGCTCTGCAGATCAGTTTATGATCAAGTGGATCACATCAGCAGAAGTTTCCTGGAGATGTGAAATACACACTTGGAATTAAAAAAAGGGCAGTTCGAGGTGTAAAACTCATTTCCCAGCATGCCCGTCATGTGGTCCACTTGGATGGTCACAGGTCCAGATGTGTTCCACCGGTTTAAAGTCCTCCAGAAGAAGAAGGTTGCTGTGTCGGTCTCTCCCTGTGTTTCTCTGGACCCTGTGTGTGTGTTCTCTAGTTTGCTTGTGTTTTGGGCTCTCCCAGCCACCGTACCTCCCACACTGATGAGATTTGATCAGTTTCAGCTGCCCAGGCTTGAGGTTTGGAGCTCAGCAGCAGAAACAAGGGGACGTGTTTGGTCCTCCGGTGGCTGGAGACATCGGTCAGCCTCAGTTTCTGCCTTTAACATCATGTTTCTGATTGTTTTCATGCCACCTTCAGTTTCAGCCGGTCTCCTCTCTGCCTGCCAAACATCAGGGCTTCATGAAGGGTCACCTGGATCAGGTGGTTCAGGTGACTGAACAGTGAAAACACATCACAGGACTGCAGCAAACGGTTTCAGAGTGGTTTGGTAACTGATTGTAAAATCATCAGAAATTATTTTGGAAAAAGTTTGATAAGTTTCGTTTTCATCCACTTTTTCTGACTTCAAACTCAGAGCTGCAGCTCACCATCAGGGTTTTCTGTGAGTCAGAACCAGCTGAAGATAAAGCTGCAGGGGTCCAAGGTCACTGCTTTCTTCTGTCTGTTTGTTCATTGGCTGTGGAGAGGAAGTGTGCTGTGATTGGCTGGAGGAGCTGTCAGTCACTGTGGTTAATGTGTTATCAGTGGGTCACTGGGTCACTCTGCTGTACTCCAGCTGACATGACTGGACTCTGGTGGATCTGACTGCAGTCCTGATGTGGATCGGTCTCAGAGGGCCTTCAGGTCTGGTTTGTTCTGGTCTCAGTCAGCTGGTGGACTTCATGGATGTGTCAGGGTTGATCTCTGGTCCTGACAGGTTGTTCATGTGATCCACTCGATTCCAGAGGAGCCTGTAGAGCAGAATATCTAACCCTCGTCTGTGGGGTTTGTTTGGAGGCAGTCAGTGAAAATGTTCCAGATTCTCGGTCTGTTTGAGCTCTTCATCATCATCATCATCCTCATCATCATCATCATCATCATCACTGGAGATTCAAGCTTCTGAAAGAAGAGTCTGTCGGTTTCTGCTGTAAAAGCTTTGAGACACTCGTCGTTCATGTGTCCAGAACTCGTCCTGTAGCTGGCTAGCTTAGCATCTTCAGGGCTCCAAGCAGCCCAAACCTTCTCTGTCCTCTGAAAGTGCAGTGTGTGGAGCTCTCTCAGGCTCTCAGGCTCTTCGTGTGGTGCTCTGTGTGGTTTTGTTACCAGCCTCATCAGTTTATTGGACTGTGTTCACAGCAATGATAACACGATTATTTCAAGAGAAGCAGAGAAAAGACACATAGAATCAAGAAACTAGCAAGTCCACACACTTTCTTTTGAATGTTGAAATCACCTTCAGTTATTCGACCAAAATGTTAGAAGAACACAATGGTGAACATCACGGTGAGGTGGTTAAAATTAAAAATCTGTTTAATTCATTTTTAAAAATGTTATTGAATTAAAACTTGACAGGCTCAGCAGTGAAAAGTCAGATGTCTCTGTGCATCTCGGTCACACTGAGCCCGACACGAGGGCAGGATGAACTTTAATGTCAGTGGGTTTGTTCTCACCACCTGCACAAACCAGCTTCCTGAGGGACGACCTGCAGGTGTTGAACATCTGCATGTGAGCTGAGAACAGCTCAGTGTCAGTCAGCTGTCAGTCAACCTGAACCAGGTCATGAAAAACCAGAGACGTCCCAGCAGATAAAGAAACATGAGGACCTGGTCGGCAGCGGCTGGATGTTGTCGGACGTCACTGCGAGCAGCCGCCGTCCTTCGTTCTGTTTCACTTCAAGCCTCAGTGGGTTTTTTATGAGTTGTGTAAAAATTCTTCCCATGAAGTTTCATAAACAGTTCACTGAAAATTAAAGACAAAAAGTGTGTTTTTTACCTGAAGGTAAGTGTGTTTTTTCTGTCTTACCTTAAAGTTGTGTGTTTTCTTATGGAGTTTTATGGGAAGTTGCTTCTTGTGGCAGCCCCCAGTGGCCTTACGAGGAACTGCAGCTTTTGCCTCCTGTGCACTGGCTTCATTTTCTCTTCAGTAGGTGAACGCTCGATCTGGAACACTGACAGAACAGTTACAGCTGTTTGAAAATCCTCTCGATGGTCTGATATGAACGAGAGTCAAACAGCAGAATGAAGCTCCTGAAGCTGCTGCAGCTTCATGTAGAGAAGATGCCTCACTCTGTCAGAAACCCTGTGGGTTGGAGAGTTTGTTTCCCTCACAGAGGATCTTTGACGAGTCGACATGCAGGCAGACAGCCGACAGGTTTCCTTTGCTTCTGTCAGCAGGTTTTGCACAGAAGTCAAATGAAATGCTGATCCGAGAGGTTTGTCATTCCTGTGTCATCAGGAAACGTGACGGACAGCATCTAACAAGTCTGGAGATGTCGGAGATGTTTCCTCAGACTCGTCTGATGCTGCAGTGTGTGTCGGTCAGCTGGTCTCGTCTGTAACAGCTGATCTCCGTTCAGTTTCCTCATCGTTAGCCTCTGAGTGACGGCGCAGAAATTCATGGTGTGCTTCACATTCTGCTCTCAGGCTGATGGTTGAACCTGCTGATGGGTGTCTGCTGCTCCGCCCTCACACTTCGCTCCACCATCAGCGGGCGGAGCAGTCCATCGATTATTTCCTGTTGCAGATGAACTCTGAACTGTAGGAAACAGGAATGAGACTCTCACACACACTCCTGCTCTCATGTCACTTTCACCCTCACACACCGAAGCACCACTTTCACTCACATGTCAGAGGCTCGTTTCATTTTTAGAACGCAGAGTTTCAGGTCATATCTGATTGATTTTGACAAGTTTTGCTGAGAGAACAGAGAGCAGGTCTCCTAGAGTCCATCTTTTTAACCGATGAGTCCACTTCCTGCAGCTGACGTCAGAACATTCAGCCTGATGAAGCTGTGAGACTCTGACGGTCATGTGACTGGTTTCCTTTTAAATGTCTGAGAGCTGAACGCTGTGGTTTCCCCTCAGGACTTTCTGAAGGTGATCATGAACGTCTGATGTGGTGAACTAACTCTCTCTTCTTGTTTGTTTATTTTTGATTACCCAGAATGCCTTCTGAGGCTCAGTCTCAGGAGCCTCGGGACAGAGGACCGGCCCCTCCTGTCACTCGGGCCGGACGCAGCGCTCAGCTGGCCAAAGCGGCTGCCACAAGCCCCGCCCTCGAGAGGCGGCCCCGCGGGCGACCCAGGAAGGATGGGAGCAGTGGCCGCTCCGCGCCTCCCGCCCCTCCTCCTCCTGCACCTCCTCCCCCTCCTCCTCCACCCAAATCAAGGAAGAAGTAAGTCTGACGGTCTGGATGATGAAGTTTTGATGTTTCAGTGTCGAGCATCTGCAGTCAGAAGGACAGAGAGCGTCCGCTCCTGACAGGCGGCCTGCTCACCTGTCTGCAGGTGTGGCTGAGAGCGGAGGAGTCCGGGCCGGTGTCTGGACGGGTGGCCGAGCTCAGCCGGTAGAATCAGGAGGGCGAATGTTTCGTTAGAAGAGAAAAGATTTTTAGATCAGCTGAACGATGAAAGTGTGATTAGTTTCAGATCTGAGCTTCAGAAGTCTTCTGCACTTTCTGTGTTTGAAGAAACGATAAATGTTGCAGAAAATAAACATCAGGTCAGTTTCTCCAGTGAGTGAAGCCGTGAAGCTGTGAACACAGAGACACGAAGGTTTGAGCCGCACGTCTGTGAACTTTAAAAAAGGTAGAAGAGAATATAAAGTGTGTGTTTTCATCATCACAGTGAAGAGGAGTTTGTCGTGGATGGTGTCTCGTGAGGTTCTGTGAGGAACCTTGAATTCAGAAGTTCTTGTCTGATCCTCTCAGGAAGAGTCCTGCTCTTTTTTGTGTGTGTGTGTCTAAAGCAACACACACACCACAACATGATGACCAGCTGACACACATGTTCTGTGCCTGCCAGACCAGCAGGTGGAGCTAGTCTGCATCTGTTCTGAAGATGAAGCAGCTTTTGTCCGGAAGGTTCGGTCAGAAAATGTTTTCTGAAAGAGAAAATGTCTGAAACATCTGCAGATGAAGACGATGCTTTCAGCTCTCAGTGCTTCGGTTTAAGACGACACACTGCAGAAACTAGAGCGACAGACGCTCATCAGCAGCCTGACATTTGCCCCACAAATGTCAGGTCTCTTTGACACGGTGACAGAAATGAAGGAGTTCGTTCAGACACAACAGAGATGTGACTGCTGGAAGTTTACAGACGAGTCGCTGGACTCATTTTAACACTCAGAGGGAGGAAAGTTCAGACAAACACACACTGATGGCAAAGGCTGTGTGTGTGTGTGTGTGTTTGTGTGTTTGTGTGTGCGTGCGTGTGTGTGTGTGTGTGCGTGTGTGTGTGTTTGTGTGTGTGTTTGTGTGTGTGTGTGTGTGTGTGTGTGTGTGTGTGTTGTGCTGCGGTTAACAAGTTCTGTTAGACAGG
>JAPZDY010000013.1:168012-178140 GCA_029783645.1 Ctenochaetus hawaiiensis | reverse complement strand
GGTGGGACTCTCACCTGTTCCACCACAAACCTGAATATTCACTCAGTGTTTCCACATGGTGGTGGTGGTGGTGGTGGAGGGGGGGGCTTACCTGGATGCACATATTCACGAGCTACGCTCACTCACCTGAAGCCAGGTAGTCACTTCAAACAAGCTCATGCTTCAGCTGGAAACTCACCTGACGGTCTCACCTGTCTGGGAGAAACCATTTGGAATGTTGAGAACATTAGTGTGTTACGTTTGTTATTTTGTCTCCAAAACAGAAAAACAAGAACTAAATTTTCCCAAATTTAAGGAAAGAACTTAATCGATAAAGTTTGAGTTTTATTGATAAAGTTTGAGTTTTATTGATAAAGTTAGAGCTTTAATGAACGGACGGACTGAATGTGTGCTGGATCACCTTTGAGTCGGGATCAGAGTGGGTGGTTGAGTCGGTCCTCCAGCCTCTGAACATAATTATGTACTGACGGATGTTAATGTAAACTGCAGGGAAGGTAACGAGTGAGACGAAGAAAAGGGCAGAGGAACAAGTGATTTTAATGGAAGGTAGTGAAAGAGAGGAGGAGGAAAGAGGAGTCACGCTGAGGGTTTTAAAGGTTCACAGTGAGGACAGCAGAGTGACTCCTGTCCTGACGCGTCCTTGTCAAAACAACATTTATTACTCATACAGACCGAAACCAGCCGACTTCCAAACAGCAGCTCTTTCATCCTCATGCAGGCGTCTCACCCTGAGGCTCCGGGCCCAGGAGGGGACGATGGTTTGGACCCTGTGAGGACCAGAACGCAGCTGAAAATCTGTTCACTGTGATTTCATATCGGCCTCATGTGTTTGTGTTACAGCTCCGGATGGAAACTTTTACCGTAAACTTACCTGCAGACACAACGATGAGATCCAATGATGCTTCTTCTGGTTTCAGCAGCACATTTGTGATACGTTACACGTTCGGCACGTGGATTTGACTGAATGTGCAGCCTGGATGTGTTTATGTGCTAGAAGTCCTTATGATTACCGCTTGTCATTAGCATTAGCAGTTAGCATTTGAGGTGTGTGATTAGTGTTAGCAGTTAGCAGTTAGCATGAGCACAGCCTGATTTAAGCGTTAGCAGCTGTCATTAACAGTCATTTAGGTGCAGTCGCTAAAAAGGTTTTTAGTGCAGAGAACAGTTGTACCGTTGCCTTTGAGTTTTAACCTATGATGTAAGCTAGCACACAGTGGAAACGAGCAGGTAACAGGGCTAGCTAAACTAGCCTGATTAAATCATCCACTACATGCGGTCAAAGAGGTGATGTAACTTACATAAATGTATTTACAGAGCTGTTAAACAAAATGTGTGCACTGATAAATATGTGTTTTGTTTTTATTGCAGTGAAATCTCTTCTAGTCCAAATCTCACATGGTTACGGAGTTCACCTGCTGGTGTTGAGTTTATGAGTTGACAGATGTTTGAACAGTGATGCTGACTGTCGTGGTAAACTGTGTTGCATCAGTTTGGACTTGAGAGCATTTCATTCACATCGAGTCCTTTCAAACTCGTCTTCAGTCATGCTTTTAAAAAGACGTTACAAAAGTTTTTCCCCCTCAGAGTTAAAAAACACAGTTTAAATTTCTCATTCTTGATTAACTTCTCTAGTATCTCTAGTTTCTGTTATCTGAGGATAAATGAGAGAACAAGAGTCTGTACAAGGGTTTGTTTAATGTGAGTCTTCAGTTCAAACAGAAGCTTTTTGATTTCTCACAGATCTGTTAGTTCGTTCATGCAGCATCACAGTCAAGTGCAGTTCAGGTTCATGCTGTCGTCTAACAGGTTTACTGACTGATTCCTTAAACAAATCCATCACGGTTCAACACACCAGTTTGAAAATCTTTGAGGGAAAGCTCATATTAATATGCTTTTGTGGTTTAACATTGACTCAAAATAACTGAATCCTGAGCTTGATGTTTCCATTCTTTGTCCAAAAATTCTAAAAACATAGTTTAGTTGATTTTGAAGCTTTCAGCCACATTTCAGTTACCACATCTTACTTCTGAGGACTCTGAAAGAAGTGATGAACTTCACCTCTGAGGACTCTTTAAAAAGCCTTCACTCCATCCAAATATGACCAGCCGTTCCTGTGCCAACAGACAAAACCATGAAAGGACAACTGAAAACAGAATGTGCTCAGGAAGGCCATGAGACGTGGCTGAAAGCTCCAGAAACAGGATTCAGGATAAGGCCGGTTTTTAAGATCTCACTCTGACCTTCTGAAATTTAATTCCAATACTGGATTCCGTTCCTGTCCAGAGAGGGGCGCTTGTGGGAAACTTGTGGGAGTGTTCATGATGGAAAACAATCTTCCTCCTTTAAGACAGTTTCTCATGGGCCAAAGTTTTGCTTCAGTATGAGTTCAGTTCTCATAATTCACATCCTTTCAGTCCCTGAACTGTCGAGTCGCAGCACGAGTTCAGTTGATGAAGCAACAGCTTGTGACAGACAGGAGCACTTGTTTTTCCCACCGTGACAGTTCTTGCGTCTGCAGTCACAGTGACAGCAGTGGATGAAATGCAGTGTCAGCAGTCGTGTGGGTGGGCGTGGCAGTAGTCATGGTAACAGCAGTCATGGTTACGGCGGTGGCACTGCGTCAGTAGTCTTCGTAGCGGTACGTGTTGGGGTAGGCGTAGCGGTAGTCATAACCATCCGCTCGCTCTGTTTTGGTCTGCAGGGTTTCAGGCTGAAACGAAAGAGACTTGATGACTCCCCCCGACTCCTCCATCACCTTGACTTCAGTGGAGTATGAGGAGGAGGAGGTGTCGTCCATCAGGGAGGAGCATCCTGGGAGACCTGGAGGTTTTGGGGGTGCGCAGGGCTGGTAGGATGAGAGGCCAGCAGGAGGTTTTGGGCATGACTGATAAGAAGGGAGCGCTCCCGGAGGCTTCGGACACGGCTGATAGGAAACCTGAGGAGGATCAGTGCTGGTATTAATGACAGGTGTAGTCGGCCCCCCACACACACCTCTTAGTTACTGGTGCTCTATAAATTGGGAAACCACGTGTTCACATTGAGAACAGAGGTGTATTTATTGCTAAAAGTGACCATGGTCGCTTACAAACAACCTACAAATCTCCCAACTTGAGACTCCACCCTGATGGACTCTGCTCACCTTGGTGGTTGTGGTGATGATGGTTTGCAGCGCTGCAGGTGAACCTGGGGCGTTGCTGGGGTAGCGGCATGGGTACTCGGCGCTGTAGTAGTGGTGGTTGTCACCATAGGGGGCGGAGCTCTTCAGTAGGTCCTTCCAGCCTGCAGGAGGTTTTGTCTGGGTGTCGAAGGAGGAAGAAGAGGAGAGAGGAGCTGATGACGAGGTGGAGGAAGACGGGGAACCTAAGACCGGGGTCACCCTGCAGACAAACCAGAATCAAGAGTAAGACCAGTGTGAGAATAAGAGGAATCTGAATTTGATTTTGTTTTTTATGACACCAAGATCTGGTTAAAATCTGTCAGAATCCAGGATCTCAAACTGTTTAGGATCCAAGCCGGTTTTGAATCTGGTTTTGATCTGTCTTCATTGCCAGGATCTGGCTTGAATGGTGTGCTAGGCTGACCTGGGGTCACAGAGGTCAGAGGTCATGGGATAAGACGGTGAGGTCAGGTAGCCCTGGAAATCGTAGCTGGGTCGGCTCATGTAAAGTCTGGGATTGGCTGGTTTCTGAAGTGCAGACTGGGCGTCCCCTAGTGCATTATGGGGGTTGTAGTAGGGCTCTGGGCTCTGGAATGCTGGGTAATGCTGCGGGAAATTCGGCTCAATAAAAGAGATACGATCTGCTGGATCGACACAGGAGAGGAGGGCGGGGCCGAGAGCCTGAAGAAAGAAAAGACCATGAAACAAACCGTTTGCAGCATCGACGAGACAAACAGCCGCTGCTGGTCTTCATTTCAAACCTGAGTTTCAATGAGTCGTCTCTTGGGTGTGAACGGCGGTGAGCTGACTCGTCTCTTCACTGAACTTCTTCTGGCTTCGGTCTCGGACTTGGATTCTGGTCTGGGATGATCATGGACCCCCTTGGCCTGAAGGACCATAAAACCAAAACACAGCTTAGACTGTCAGGATCTGATTTGAACATTTTGAGGGTTTTTAACTCCATTTTCAGGATCTGGTTAAGAACCTTTTGGCTGTTCAGGATTTGGTTTCTGCCTGTTTAAACGGACAGAATCTGATTTGGACATTGGCACATTTTAATGTCGGATCAGATGCACATTTGTTCAAACCTGTCAGGAAATACTGTTCGTACCCGTAACGGATGTGATTCAAATCTGTTTCTCATTCTCAGATCTTATCTGGACCTTGTTCATTCAGTCAGAGTCCAGTTTAAACCTGTTCACACTGTGTTGGTCTCTAATTGTTTGGGCTTTAAGATTAATTTAAAAACAATTTTGACTCCAAAGATCTGATTTCAGAAAACTGGACTCAGAAATCAGAAAAACTTTATTGATCCCTGAATGGAAACTGTGTCACATTACAGTTGATTCATTCTAGAAAGAGTGTAAAGACAAAATGTGACAAAGATATAAAATGTACTTAAACATATAAAAACAATATATACGATAAAGAGGGAACGAGAAATATAAACAAGTGAGCAATATTTGAAATAGAAAGTAATTAAGATGTGCAGTTTGCATGACGGACTATTCTGGCAAACACACAGCTGAAAAACTGAAACACTTCCACAAAGCTGATCCCACACTTAAATGAATTCAGTTCGTACTGCACACTTGAAAATATCGATTATAAATAAATTATGTTAATTTATTTTGACCTTTTTTTAACTGCCAAGTCTTGATTCAAGCCTTGGTTCTGACTGTCAGGTCGTTTAAAATGCTTGAACTTTATGAATCTGGTTCAGAGCCGTTTAGACTGCCAAAGAGGTCCAAGCACTGATTTACTTGTTGTAGCTGCTAAATGTGCACTTTTCCATAGCTAGTCATTCAGCGTGATGGCATGTTAGCATGTTAGCATGTTAGCATGTGTGTGTTTCTGTTGCCTGAGCTGTGGGTCAGTAACAGGTGGTGACCTGGAAGAAGATGGCCTTTCCGTCGACTCTCCAGAAGTTGGTGACTGGATAACCGCTGTGACCGCGACACGGCAGCAGCTCAAGACAGGCGTTACAGCTCGGACACAGCTTCTCTGAAACGCACAGAGTCCTGTCAGGTAAACGTGGACGCAGGTCGAGCATCAATGGGTCCTGGTTTCACTTACTCTGCTGTTTCTGCCGGGCCTTGTCGCAGATGGCGGGGCGGAGCTGCAGTCTGGACCCGTCGGGCAGCGTGCAGCCTCGAGAACACACCACCACGCCAAGACACGACTTCTTCAGGATCTGACAGTTGTGGTTGTTGGTGTTTCTCATCGCCCAGCCGGACAAATGTCTCTGAGCGTTCTTATCTTCAGCTGCAAACAAACCAACAGTTAGCTGGACTCAGACTGCAGGACCTCTAACATCAGAGCTGGTTTTAAAATCAGTGGTATCGTGAAGAGAAGAAACCTCCCTGGTTTTCTTCTCTCAGTCTGTTACTTGACAACAACATCATCATTGGTCGATAGCACTGAGTTAGTCTCATGTGATTGGACGAGGCTCTGATGTTTCTGGAACAAACTGACCAATGAGGACACTTTAGTTTTCTGAGGTCAAAAGTTCTGAAGGTGTGAAGGTTCCTCACCACTGTAGATGAACCGAACATAACCGTCTGTCCACTCCTGGAACGGGTCGAACTGCTTCGTGTCCTGCAGGCAGACAGACAGGCAGAAAGACAGACAGACAGGCGGGCAGACAGACAGAAAGACAGACAGACAGACAGGCGGGCAGACAGACAGGCAGGCAGACAGAAAGACAGACAGGTCAGTCTGGATGTTTTCACACTCTTTGCTCTGTTCTAAAGTCTGTTTAAAGAACTTGAGATTCTTCATTAGAAAACCTGAAGGTTTGTTCCTCAAACATGGTGGAATCTTCAGCACCAACAAACACGTGTGTGTGTGTGTGTGTTTGTTAACAATTCATCCTCCTGTTCGACCAAGCAAACACTATTCTGACTGTTCAGGATCAGCAGAGTTCAGATGTCCAAAAACAACAACATCTCCATGCAGAGAAGATCTGCTGAGACGAGACGTCCCACACAGGACGTTCCTCCACCACAGGAACCTTCTGCTCTGCTTGACCGGGACTTGATCCTCCGGTGAGACTGAGAGCACACTGTTTGTTGGTTTGTTTGTTTGTTTGTTTGTTTGTTTGTTTGTTTATTTGTTTGTTTGTTTGTTGGTTGGTTGGTTTGTTGGTTGGTTGGTTGGTTGGTTGGTTGGTTGGTTGGTTGGTTGAAGCTCAGATGTTTGGTCTCTAATAAAGTGAAATGACCAAAGACGACAGTGAAGGTCATTTCCTGCAGCGCTAAAGAAATAAAACACATCCATCAAAAGTCAGAAACATTTAAAATCTGCATGAAGGTTTTCTGTCGTCCTGTGCTGACAAAAGGTCAAAATCCTGAAGAATCTTCATCAGATGGTCTCAGCAGGTTTCTGCAGTTAATGAAGCGTTTCGTCAAACACAGGAAGTGTGTGTTCAGCATGAGAGCTGACTCTGGATCAGCTGCTTCCACCCAAAACCAAAATATAAAAACCAGTTTTTACTGTTTGAGCAACAACAGAGTGAAGAGTCGAGTCAGCTGCTTCACACACACACACACACACACACACACACACACACTTCATCTCTCTCGTCAGTTTTTTCTGCCTCATTGACACATTTGACTTTATAGAAGAGAAAGAAACTTTCCTTCGAATGTGAGAAAAGCAGGAGACATTTTTCAGACAGCACAACATGTTTTCAACAACACATTCAAACTCCCTGCTGATGATTTTAAAAGGAGCAACCGACTCATTAGAGGCCGTAAACAGTGACAGCTAGCTGCTAGCAGCTAGCTGCTAGCTGCTAGCATCATCTCAAGGTGAGCTCACCTGAGTGACAATGTGACCGAGCAAAACTTCCCACTGACCTCTGAACAGGCAGCGGAGACACTGAGATCCGAGCACGAGACCGACGGCTCAACCAGCCTCATGAATAAATGTTCAAATGTGCAGAATGCAGTTTGTGGATGGAGGAGCAGAACTGAGCCGAACCACAGGTGATTCATTTCCACAGGTGAACCGATACAAACACCTCTGGTCTGCTCAGAAACATCGAACGTGTTCCACCCTGCCTGGAACAAGGCCGAGGGGCCGAGGGGGCCGAGGGGCCGAGGAGCCAAGGAGCCGAGGGGGACGAGGGGGCCGAGGGGCCAAGGAGCCGAGGGGGACGAGGGGGCCGAGGAGGCCGAGGAGGCCGAGGGGCCGAGGGGGCCGAGGGGCCGAGGGGGCCGAGGGGGCCGAGGGGCCGAGGGGCCGAGGGGCCACGCTCACTGTGGCGGCCAGCACGGACCAGTCACGCCGTGTGTGCTCGCTCATCGCCGTGGCAGCAACAGACACGGACTCAGCAGAACACATCAGCACTCTCTGCCGCCACGCAGCCGCGAGCCGTGGATGTGGGCGCCGTCCCACGACTCCAGCCGTCTTTGGTCTCCACAGACGTTCTAATTAGAACATGTTCTCATGTTCTGTGCAGAGAAACTTTTGAAATGCATCAAAGTTCTGACAGAATTCAAAATGTGGACAGAAATCCATGTTTTGTTGCATTTGATCAGTTAGTGCATCTTCAAAGACTCTGTGTGTGTGTGTGTGTGGACAGTTTTGACTAAATGACTCCGTCTCACACACTTTGTTTAAACAATCATTTAAAACTGTATCATGATGTGAAATGAGTTTCTTTAAACAAACAGAAAAATGAACAGACTTTGGTCTAAAACTTCTTAGAATTTAACTTTTTGGAGGAAAACTGAGTTTTTTCAAATATTTCCTGCTGAATTGTGGAACTTAATTTTAAAAGACTCAGTTTCTTTCAGCCACGTTTTAAAAACAAGATTTCAAGAGTGCAGATTTGCAGAAGCATGTTTAGAGGACAGAATAAAAGAAACATGCTGTGATTTTCTTTAATGAACAGAGTTTGGTTGGAGTCTTAAATTCATCCTTTCTCATAAACTGTCTCCTAAAAAAAGGCTTACTGTTAAACAAATGTAACATCAAATCTGTAACAACTTTAATAAGAGGAGACCTTTTTTATTGACAAAATGAGCAAAAGTGTGTCTGCACAGTCACAAAGGGGATCAATAATCAGACCTGATTAATCACCGAACATGTTCACGCTCACAACCAGAGAAACTACGGATTGAAACCAGCAACGAAGGCTGCCGATCGGCCTGTAACGACGGCGTTCGGTGTGAAAGAAGGAAAACTCATCCTCATCCTGCTGTGGATCCAACAAAACTCTGTTCACATTTTAACTAATTCAGTTTATTGTAAAATTTCACATTTTATTTGTTTCCTTTGTTTAACTTTCACATCTTGAATCAAAGCTCATGATGCATTTCTGAAACCTCACTCTGACTGTAACAAAGTCTGTCTGCTGAAATAAAAAGCAGCAAAATAAGAAACACTTCAAGGACGAAGAACCGACGGATCAAACTGCACCTGAGAAAAACATGAACTTTAACCACCAAACTCTGTGCAGTTACTGTTCATTTTTTAGGAAAATGACGACATGTGGCTTCTTATTTATCGTGTATTTCCTATAAATGCACTTTGCTCTGTTCATGTTGTCTGAAGGCTTTTCTTCACTGTTTTTGTCCAAATATTCAGAAATTTAATCCTTTGTATTTTTATTTATGCAGTTTTTTGGCCTGAAATCTTTCAGCTGTAAATCATTTTCAAAATCAGCCTGTATGTGAATTTAACCTCTTAAAAACAATGAATCGGTCTCCAGCCAAACTCTGTACAGATTTTTAAACATTTATTGTTACTGTTTATTTCTTTAGCTGTCCGTCTTTGCTCTATAAAACCATCTTATTAAAAACATTGTTGAAAAATTTGACCGTCGATCTCGATTTAAACTCCTTTCTTGTCACTGATTTTTTTTTAAATTCCCAGAAAACTTTGGTCTCCAACCAAACTCTGCACAGATTTTTGATCATTTGAAAATATCAAAGATTGCTGCAGTTTTTTTTAATCAACTTTATTTTAAATCATTTTTTATTAATAAATATTATTTTTGCTATTATCAATAAATCGTCAGTCTGTATCTAAACTCCATTTATGTCCAAAGAAACAGATTTTCTTTGAATTCAGTCAAAAATCATCAGACCCGATTTTTTTTCTCTTAACGTATTTAAAGTTTTTTGTCTTTCTGTGAATATTTTGTTGTTGATGTTTTCTAAATGTCAGCAGCCTCCAACCAAACTCTGTTCAGTTTTTTGCGTATTTAAGAAATCCGCACGTTTCACGGCTCGTCGTTTTCTTTCTGTTTTCGCGTCGTGGTCGAAACTTCTTCCCAGTTTTTTGTCTGAAAACAGTCACATTTTCATTGATTATTGATCAGATATCAGACTTTCACATCATGTCACCGTGTGACCCTGCTGTGACAGAAACGGAACTGGGATCAGTTTCGGTTTGACTTTTTTTGAACGTTTCAGCCGCTCGAGTCTTTTCAGAGCTCATTGATCATTTGATCGATCAGTTATTGATCAGTTTGTTACCTGCGGCAGTTTGGGGTCGTTGATGTCCCACGTGAACTTCATCCCGACCGAACACACGCAGTCTGCCTCCTCGCGCTCCTCCGCCCGGGACATCCTCCTGGCGCTGGTCCTGGTCCTGGTCCTGGTGCTGGTCTCCGTCTCTGTCCTGGTCTTAATCTTTGTCTCGGTCCTGGTGCTGGTCTCGGTCTGGTCCTCCTGAGGTCCTGATCCTTTAGGTTCAGACCGAACAAACGGGTTCAGATCTGACCTCAGGTCAGTTCCACAAACGTCAACAGTCCCGAACCGAAACACAAGAATCAGTTTTAACGCGAAACGTTTCAAACCGGAAGTTGTTTACACTTTGAGACTTCACGTCGAAAAGTTTAAAAAAACCTTCAAGCGCCGCGCGGCTCCTCACGACGGCGCGTGCAGCTCCGGTGAGTCTCAGGTACGAAGTGAATGAACAGGTGAGACAGCGCGAGCTCACGGGGGAGGAGGGGGAGG
>JAPZDY010000013.1:85047-97101 GCA_029783645.1 Ctenochaetus hawaiiensis | reverse complement strand
TTTTATTCTTTTTATATTATTCTATTTTAATTTCTTTATTGCTTTTTATTGTACTTCTTAATGTACTTCTTTGTGATGCTTTTAATGTTTCATGTGAAGCACTTTGGGTTGTTTTGTACATGAAAAGTGCTATACAAATAAACTTGCCTTGCCTTGCCTTACCTAATATTGCTGCTAAAACAGCCCATACTACATCAACATATATCTGCTCAAAGATAGTACTATTTACTAAAAATGCTTTTACTGTTGTCTTTAATCACAACTAGTCTGCAACACAACACAGTGATACATCTAAAACTACTGAAACAATAACTAAAGATAGAACTACTTCTTTTTGTACCTCTGAGACTACCACTGCTACTGCCACAGCAATTATACCAATAATACTGCCTTAAGTAATTAAAATACTGCCACAATTATGACAACTGTTACTATCAATTCTAAACCTTTTGCTACTAACACATATGCAAGATGCTCACGTTACATTCTGTGTACTGTACAGGTGTGTCAGTGCAGATAACATAGTGCAGAAGTCACTACAGGTGAGTCGGTACTAGACAGTCAGTACAGATGTATCAGTAAAAGGTAAATTAAGTACAAATGAGTCTAACTGAAAGGTGAGCCATTACTAGTTAGTCAAGATGAGTCAATACAGGTGTGTCACCAAGGTGAATCAGTGCCAGGGAATCTATACAGGTGGGTTACCTGGAAGCCTCCCAGTGTGATGGTCAGAGAGACGTCAAGTGGTCGGTTGACGACGCCAGCGACAGATTTAATTAGAGACATGAAAAGCAGCGGAAACCAGACGATACAGATGAGCAGCAGAACAATGAGACCGCCCATCCCGTACTTCACCACCCGCTTCTTCTTCTGACCGCGGGGCTGAGGGTACCTCTGTGTGCACATGTACAAACACATGCAGTGACACTCCTGACAACCACTTAATCTTTTTCAGTTCTTTTGTCTTGGCACCTGATTCCCACAAGCTGCCAGACTGTGTTTCCTCCCCCTCTTCCCTCTCTGCTATTTGTGAGTGTTTCGAGTCAACATATTTCAGACTGTTTTCATCTGTGATTTAGGGCTTTTCAGGTATTTTAACCACTTTCAAAAGACTGATGACATATAACCTTGTCATGTTACATGCACAAACAAAGCCATACCTTCTCAGACTCCCTCCAGCATTTTAAGACAAAGCAATGGGCATAAACATCTTCCACACAGATCCAAGAGGACAGAGACAGAGTGGTGTCTGTCCACACCCAGTCCATCACTGCCCTCAGCTCCGTCAGAAAGGGCACTAGACGGAAACTGCAAGCACACAGAAAACATATGTCAATATTCTAGAGGCTAAAGGTTTGGATTTGGGAACACTATGTTGTTAAAATATCAATTTTTTGAACAGAGTTTGGATAGGAGCTGTTACAGCATGTGAGTGGTTTGGACTTATTGGAAGGTGTAATTCACTTTTTGTTTCTCTATCAGTGTTGCTAGGCTAATGATTTTCTCCCCCTTCTAATCTTTGTCCTAAGTTAACAGTTAGCTAACAGTCCTCCACTGCTTCCAGTCAGCCAAGCATACAGTTGGGTTGTGGGTTGTGTCTCACCCTTGGAACAAGAAGAGGTTGAGGTAGTTGTAGCTCTTCGTCAAAAAGTTTCCCAGGACACGTGTTGGGTAACCAGATCGAATCTGATAGGCCGAAAGACCGAAGTAAACACATTTGACAAAATACCAGAGCTGAGCCACCAGGTTCTGATTAAAACGCCTGGAGACAGACAGACAGATGACACAGACAGACAGGTAAGACGGACAAAAACAGAAGGAAATACAGAGAGATGGACAGAAATCAGCTATTATTTACAGCTGGTGTCTTTGCTACACCCCCAACAATAATGCATTAATATGTAACAGCAAACCTACATCAGTTGTATATCCCTCAATTATCAATAGTTCACTGACCATTGTTATTTCCAGTGATTAATAAGTTGTTTATCAGTAGTTTTTTTGCAGTTTATAGATTGTTCATCAGTAATTTATTTGTGCTCTATCAGCAGCTTGTCAGCAGTTTATCTGTAGTTTATCAGTGGTTCATCAGTAATATTTTAGGAGTTAATTTATAGTTTAAGTAACCTGGCCGTTGTCACAACATGTCAGTATTCAGCAGGGCATGAGGTCTGTTTTTCATCTCCCTGTTAACACTTTGGTATGCTTAAAAGTGTCCAGGACTGCCTTCACACATCATCGTAAATAATTTACACTCATCTAAGTTCATCTTACTTCAATTTTCTGTAACCAAGTGATACTTGTAGTGTAACTGTTGGTACTAAATGCTGCTTCTAGCTGCATCAACAGCTAAATTAAGCCCTTATGAGTCTGAACATCAGGAACATTAAGTCAGAACACATGCTGCCTTTTCTCATTATGCAACCTGGCTTTGTAAATGGGGCAGCAGGCAAAGGTGAGTTACCTCTCAGTGACAGTTGGTAGGATGAAGAACATCCAGAAGTGAATCCCGAAAACCAAAATCACTTGAAAAACCAACTTCCCCAAAACTGTCTTCCTTAAATACAGAGCTCTGTCTATCACCATGGTACCTGCAGACAGACAGGTGTACAGTAAGACAGGTAAAAACACAGAAAGGACAATGGATTGACAAACAGGTTGACTTACCAAATTGGATCAGAACCATCACCAAGAAAGCTTCAGGAACTTGGTCTTCTGAGAGGGATGAAGTGATGTCAGCAGCTGCAGAGTGTTTCTAAGTTTTTTTTATATAAGCAAATAGAATAAAGTTAAAAATAATGAATCAAACAGAATAAAACATAGACCATTAAGATGAATGAAGTTTGAGCAAATGAAGAGTTATGTGATGCAGCAGATGATTCTGTAAATCAAACTTTACTCCAAAGGCCCAGAAGCCAAAGACAATGATGATGAAGTCAACGGTGTCAGCGAGAAACATCAGGACATAAACATCAGTGACAGCACTGTATTCTGGTTGAACAATAGCTCTGAAGAACTGAAGGACTGGACGGTAGAGAGACACACACCTAACAGAGAGAGCAAGAGAGGTTTTTATTTCACTTTGTTTTACTCAACACATTGACAAAACAAAACAAGGTGATTTATGGTGACCGATGAGAAGAAAGGTAGACTCTGGGGAGACTGTGATGAATGCTGGATTCTAGAAAGCAAGAAGCTAAACAAAGCGAAACTGGCTTAAAGTTGTAGAATATAATATGACAGATGTGGAACATTCTAATGTTTAAATTGAGTTTTTAATTACAGCAATTGGTGGTTCAGTTGGAAAACTTGGAAAGGGATGAAAAATAGGTGGAAACATAACTTGATAAACAGCTGTGTGTAAACCTGGGTGATGATACCATCTCAACAGAGGATAATGACAAAATTTTGGACCTTTTTATTCCATATGGATGTTTACATTTGGAGAACAGACACTTTAGACCACTGCAAGAGGTGGTTTTCAGGTCAACAGACAGTTAGTTGATGGGATCCCTGGTGCAATTAGCTGTCTGCTGTTAGCCGGTCATTTCAACCAGCTATGCAGCCAGCGTTACTACATTCATCAGCTAACTCTCTTTGCTGCCTTGTGACTGAAAACCTCCGGTGGTCCAAAGCTCTTGTACTAAAAGTGTAAACAAATGTTTACCAGTGCTCTGATTTCTCCTTTAAATCAGCTGAGCTGCATTGCTAAAAAAGTCATCCAGCTTATGGCAACCACAGCTAGCAAAACTTAACAGTCACTATATCAGCAAGTGCTACTATCTGTCCATCAGGGAACTCAGCAACATCCTAAGTCATTTTCTCCATAAAATACGATTCATTTTTCAAAAACTCAGTGAATAAAATCATATAGTTGTGTTTTCGTACAGTTATCCGTCTGTGCTACATTATTGATTTCCCTACTAAGTTATTACAGCTATTCCAGAAGTTAGCCAATCACAAGAAAATTACCCTTTAGGGAGGCTCATTGAAGAGACCGAAAGCTGAAATGCCTCATCAAAAAAGTGCTGCTCTAAATAATCCAATAAATGGCCAGTATAAAACCAATCAGAATTTTTTTAGAACTGTAAATAATTCAAAACTACTCTGATAGAGTCCTGGAATTAAAATATAGCGCTGAAAATAGGCACTAAGGTCCCTTTTAAAGTGTGTCATTAAAAAAGCAGCTGAATCAGTAACACTCCAAGTTTTCAGTCTCCTTTTACATAAACAATGGTGAACAAAGAGAAAAAGAGTGTCACTAAACAATGGTTAGCTTAAGTGTTAGCATACCTGCTAACAGAGTACACCTTGGCTCTAAAAGAAAATTCTCTGAGCTTCTCCAGCAGCAGATTCAGCCTGCTGGGCTGCTGTACTCTGGAGTTCATACTGTCTGAAATACATTAAGAAGACAAGAAAAGCGTGAACAGCATGCAAACAATGGTGCATTCATTTTGTATCATATCTAGTCAGTCTGTTCATTTTCCACAGATTCAAGTCAAGTCATAGTCGAAAGTTCCCCCTGCCTCCCCTGGGTCTGGGTCTACCTCTGTGCTCCTTCCAGATTGCACGGCAAACTGCTTGTTGTGGTGTGTATTAATTGAACCACATAGCCAGAATACAAGATAACCTTAATGTTTGGATGACACTCCCCTTTCAAACAGCTGTTCTTGATTGGATACAGTGTCTACAGAACCGTTATTGTTCAGGCAGTTGACTTAACAGAATCAGGGACCCCTGCATCATACTTCCAGACTACTGACAGATTCTCCACAGAGTTTTAGCTGCAATGAAGTTCACTCAAAGCAAACCCAGTCCAAAATAATTACATCAAAAAAGGTCATTACGTGTAAAACAGATGTGTTAGATTCTACCTGCTGGAGAACGCAGCTGGGTGGAGCCTGAATGTGTTCGCCTCCTGCCTCGTCGCCTCAGCATGTAGGCATGGTCGGCTGAATCAGTGGGGGTGGTGACCTGAGTGGAATTAGCTTGGCTGTCATTAGGGTGGAGCATGTCGGTTTCCATGGTAACAGTCTGGTCCCACAGCCCATGGCACTGTGGAGGGGGAGTAAGGTGAAGTGAATTCTGATTCACAATTATTCATCTTGAATATGGATTAGTGGTGCTGTGATGTACTGTTGTTAACCTTGAGTGTGGCTCGGTGGTAGAACAAAGCAAGCAGCTGCAACAGGTCGTACAGGACGTAGCCTTCCTTCTTTTCCACCCCCAGGATGTTTGGGGGGTGGAATGGTTTGGAACGGTCAATCTCTAGCTTCTGGTTGAATGGAAAGAAGCCAAACTGGAAGAAATACTTGATGACGATTGTAACCTTGAGGACACACACATGTATGTAGACGTGTTGATTGAATGTATTAAATATATTTAATTTTTCTTTTTTTTTAATTGCAGCAAAGTGGTGCGTACCTCGGTGTAGATGATAGCCGTCATCCAAAAGGTCTTACTGGGCCGAGGGACGGACAGCATTGCCCAGAGAAACACCAGAATGGGAAGTACTAATGTCAGACAGCTCGCAGACACCATATGGTTCAACACAATGACCAGATAACACACCGTCTCAGACCTGTGGAAAAGACCGTGTCAGTATCTGAGCAACCAGAGAAAAATGTGCGGGGTTATCGAGGTGCAGAGTCTACCTGGCTGCCAGGATGTTGTAGATGGCGTAACACAGCTGAAGCAGCTGGGGTTGGTTGCTGTAGAAGTGGTCTGATGACTCGAGTTGCTCGTCATAGAAAGTTCTGAAACACAGAGGGAAGCAGAGTGAGTATCACTGGCATTTTACAAGTAAATGATCTCTGTGACTCACCTGTGACTCACCTGTTCCTCAGCAGCTCGCTGGCTGTCAGTTCCTGAGTGTGAGACGCCAGAGGACAAGAAGTGGAGGCTGAGTCAGAGAGGAAGTCACTTCTCTCCACTTGGGTTTGAGCAAGCTGCTGTCCCCTGAATCCTGACCCCCCCTCCCCTGTGTCATCCTCGTGCAGGTCCAGACCCAAAGCGAGGCTGTAGGAGGGGGGCAGGTGGAGAGAGGAGGGAGAGGAGGCGCTGGTAAAGGCGTGAGTGGGCTGCGTTTCAGCAGGAAGTTGCAGGTTTAATTCTTCACCACTGTTCAAACAGATGGAGAGAAATACATGTGAAACAGTTGTTGTGTTAAAAAAAACTCTTTAATGCTCACATCAGACCTGTTAAACCATGGAGACTTCCTCACTGTCTGTCAATATACATGACTGAACTAACCACCTCCATCAAGGCTGCAGTCTGATGAACCTTCAGAATTTCTTCATTACTTTTGTTATGTAAGAAGGACCAACCTGTGAGTCTGACTGATCTTCTCTTCTTCTTCTGAGAATGACCAAGAGGACAATGACTGGACTCTCTCCATCTTGGAGAGTTTGGGCCGACATCTCTGGCTGGTTTTAGGCACTAGGCATTCTGGGTAATCTTCACCTTTGTGTTCAATCACTGAGTCACCCTTTGTCATCCCTGGTTTAACTACTGGGGATGGAGCCCCCAAGATTTCCTCTGCTGAAACTGCTTCACCTGAACTTCCAGATATCAGTTCTGTGTCATCATGTCCATATGTCCCTGATAGTGGTACTGGTTCTGCTTTATCTAGGTAGCATCCTCCTGGTTTATTCTTACGATCTTCCTCTGCTGTTTGACCTCCTGCTCCTTCTTCTGTACAGGGACTAACTCCCTCCTCCTCTTCTTTCTCTTCCTCTGTTCTCTCTGCTGAGGTCCTCTCCTCAGCCTCATGAAGACTGGAATCCAGACCTGATTCTCTAGAGCTTTTCATCATTTGCTCTTGGTAGTAAATGTTGATGGCCTCTCTGGTGGGAACATTACCCTGAAAAAGAAACACGTAAAAAATAAGTCAACACAACATAAATCAGCATCACTGTTACAGACACAACAGACAACTTTGTTGTAGCTTCAACACTCAGACGTGCTGTGGCAGACTGTGGTCCTGAGTGTTTACCTGCTTGGCCTGCTGCATCAGCATGCAGTGCTCAATGCGAAGGACGGTGGAGATGTCGATGTGTTCCCTACACAGACCACACAGCCAGGCAGTCAGAGAGTCCAGCAAAGCCGACAGCAGAACCCAAAAGAACCGCAAAGTGTTGGAGAACCGACGCAAAACCGTGTCTGAAACACACACGATAAGCCTCTAAAGTCATCGTTAACATTAACAACCCGATTTTAAAGATGATGCAGGAGCTGCTGCGAGGTACGGCGCCATGCTTACTTTCACTTCACCAGCTGATTTTTTTTAGATGTCCTAAATACAGTTGGGCGTTAATGGAAATTTATCAAATTTGCATCTCTTCAAATCTCTTATGGAGCCTCTCTATTTTCATCATTCAGCTCTTAAACAAAAGTAGATTTTCATGAGAAAGTAAATACCAGAAACACTTGCCATTCTTTTTAGGACTGTATATCCAAAGGGGAGATGAAACCTGGGCAACAGCACTTGTTTGTCAATTCTTTATAGGCTTCATCAGTGTAACTGACTTGCAGGGAATCCTAAGTTTTTTAAAATCAGTCTAGTCACTGTCATCTTTTCACCTGCTTTTTAGTGGCTTGCTTAAATCACTTTTATATGAGCTGTCACAGAAAATAAAGTGTGTGATTGGTTGTTGAATCTCCTGAGATTACCTGGGCCCTCCTCTTTTTCCTCCTCCTCTCTGTCTTCTTCCATCTCCTCCGTCACTTCTATAAGTCCTGCTGGCAAACAGATGTAGATGTCACAGCTAGCTGGCTGGTTCAGGTTGCACAGATATGCAGATGATACACAAGTCTACACTGACTATGTCTGAAAAACACAAACCCTAGATAATGTATAATGTCCTTAGTAAAAACTGTGTCGGCATACAAAACTCATCCATAGCATCTGGAGTCATACAAGCTTGACTTGCTTTAAATTTCTGAAAATGAAAAGCCTTCTTTAGTTGTCACTAACTGTTTAAGTACAAAGACACTGTTGAGTTCTTCCGGTTTCAAGTCTTAAATTTTGCTTTCTACATCAGCTTTGCTTCGTTTTGCCCCTGAGCTTAAGTCTTTCCATTCTACCTGTTTTTTGAATATACCTTTTTTATGAAATAATATGAATAACATGCATTTCATCTTTTGTCAAACCTCTGCCACTAAAATGACTCAGACATGCTATGATGTATCCTGAGAACTCCATGTCCATGTTTAATCTTGGCATATTGACAAATTTAGGTTTTAGGCCAAAAAAAAACCACTCCATCACCTTGGTGCCACCTCACTATTTAACCTGAAAATAAAACTCCAGAGCATCTTTATAGCAAAATGTAAAGAATGTTTAGTAATAGCTAAACTTTACTTTTCTGCTCTATTTTCAGATGCTTTAACCAAAAACTATTTCACAGTTTACTGCTCCATAAAATCATTTCCATATTCATGAATCTTGATTAAACCTTTATGTTTTCATTTTAAGCAGCATGAGAGCAAAATGTCAGCTGAAGACCGACGTGTCTCTCCAAATCAGAAGCTAACATTAACTCATTACTGTCGGATGAGTGTTTAGATACTGAATGCCCATCTTTAAACAGTTGTACTTCTGAGATGGAGGCAGATACAAACCAACACTCTGCCTCCTGCTCACCTCCTCTCTTCTCCTCCTTCCTGCATTCAAAGGAGTTCTTCTTCCAGAGTTTCTTTTGGTTATTGCGGGCTCTCATAGCTGTTCTGGAGTCTGTTATCCAGGCGTGGTAGACAAACTGACAAATACCAACAGAGAAAAAAGTAACATCAGTTTATCAGTTTGAGTTTAAAGGGCAAAATGACACTTATGGAACATTTTATTTCTCCTAGAAGGCTTAATATGCAGAAACTGTTTGTTACTCTTTGCTAACATAGAATTTAAACTTGGCCCTTCCTCCCCTGACAACAATAGCAACTAATGATGATTTTGTAGAAACCACTTTGAATATCTCAGCCTCCCTCTCCTTGGCACCACCCATGGCGGTAGACGATAATTACAGGTGATGTTTCGGAGCTCACTTACTGGAAATCAGCTGTGTGTTGTGAGTCAGCTGGCAGGTGGAACAATTCTAAGTTTGTACACATGAAGCGAAATGGAACTGAAGTCTTCTGAGGCACACAACATGAACAGAGACCAGAAAAACAGCACATGGCTTCACACACAAGTGAGTGCAAGAATGAGTCTGCTGTGTTAAGCTCCGCCTCTCTGGCCGACCAACCACTGCTAAGTGATAGAAACCCCATCACTGTTTTGTTCCAGTACTGTGACCACTGACACCCAGTTTGGAAAACTGAACATGAGAAGGGTTTCATCAGCAGCTAAAGGCCTCAATCACTCATGTGTGACCTTATTCACTGATAAATGTTATATACTGTATGTTTGCACATAAACAGGTGACAGATGTACACTTTACTTTCTCCTACTTAAAAATGTGCCATTAAGCGTTTTAATACTGATATAAGCATGTATTTTTTTTTTATCATATTTAATACTTTGTTCTTATACATTGGTTCAACTTTTATTCTAAATCTTGTTCTTATTCTTATTCTTATTCTTATTCTTATTCTTATTCTTATTATTGTCAAAGTTTCACATCAGCCTTTTGGCAAATCCTGGGCTAAACCACACTTGTATTTCACTGCACACGTTGATTAAAAATATTAGTATGGGTCCAATAAATCTTGAAATTATATTAAACTGGGCTCCTTTTTTCTACATTGGCCATGTTCGACCACTTTACATGGTTTACCTTGTGATGCACTTTCATCTCTCCCAGTGGCCCTTCACAGATTTCCACAGGCTCTGATCATTGATTTCATTGATTAAATGTTAACAACAGCTGTTAAACTTCTCAAAAGACTGTACGCTTGTTTATATTACTGAGCTGTCAAAGCTAACAAGTCAGAACTTGTAGACTTCGAAGTAACTTTGCTGTAGAACTCTCACTAATGTGTCTTATTATTTCATTTTAAGCAGATATTTGCTCAGGTGCTGTAAAACTGCAAGTCCATCTGTATTATTGTCATCTCCTTTAATATCTCCAGATCTATGAAATAACACGAACCTGCTGATGAGGACCTTAAAAAACACCGTTCCTCTCTTTGTGGGTGGAGTTATGATGGTGGTCCCTTAATTGTTTAAGCCCCTTGATACCTTAAACCTCATCACATTAGATGTGTCTATGAGCTGCAAGAAACTGAACCAAAAAATAAATGAGAGTCTCACCTGGAAGGCTGATTTCTCAGGTGGCTGCACCTCAGTCTTCTCTTCTCCCTCCTTCTTTTCTTCCTCCTCCTCCTCACTGTCTGTTTCAAACAGGTAGTAGTCACCGCTCCTCACCACTGCAGATGCAGACAGATTAGGGATAAAGACAGCTACTCAGAAAGACCAACCAGTGCTGACAAAATGGCTCTGGGTGTGAGAGTGATGACATCACGGGTCATGTGACTCACTAGAGGCGTGGTTTACCCAGGGTCTCCACCACTCCTTCTGCCGCTGCACTTTCGTCTTTTCCTTATCTGTGGACAAAATTATTAGATGAAGAAAAAGGAGCATCCATCATTTTACTCTGTGATTGACGGCTGCGTTTCGATTACAGACCGTCAGTTTGGACGCTGTCTTGGCTCAATATCAACATTTTCTCTTTTCCTCTGCGGAACTTCTGCTGTCGAGTTTTTATTCTTTCCATCCTGAAGGAAACACAGACAGGAAGAGGTTCACATGAACTATCATGATCCCATCTAGATTTGTTCTCTTCTCTTAACTGCTTGAACTTATCAAACTTATGAGCTTTTTGGCTCAAAACCTGTTTGGATTAAATCCGAACTGATCTCTGAACTGTTTGGACTTGGAATTGACTTCAATGGTCTTGACTGCATCTGTGTTTGTGTCTTACTGTCTCTTCAGCAGGTCCATGGAGGTCTTCTCCACCTCCAGTCTCGCTCTGACAGCTTTCACTGTGGATGCCTCAAAAAGCTCCGCCCCCCTGGAGCGCATGCACACATATAAACACATTATCATCTTGTGATTCTGTGTGTGTTAAAGTATGAGTTTATGCATGTGTGACTGCGTACCTGGAGGCCAGCAGTTGTGTATTCTGCAGGTCCAGGACCACATACAGGAAGTAGTGACTCCTAAAGACTCTCCTCTGCAGCAACAGGAAACAGAAACAGACGCCATCCCAGATGATCCCTGCCTCGTCACTTGGCAACTCACATTGTTTGCTGCTTTGCTGCTCCGCTGGAGAAAATTAAAAGTAATAGAGAACAACACATAAACACACAATTAGACACACAAATAGAGAGACAGCTGTCTGCTGCTCTGCTGAGAACCTGTAAGTAAAAACATGAACTTGATTCTGCTGCTCATATTGACTCGACACTCGGACTCGTTCGGGTCTCAGTGCTCGTCTCTGTCCTGTGGATGTCTGACTTTGTCTTATATATGTCACTTTTTTCATCTAAATAAAATTAAAGTCAATGTGTTTCAAATGTAATTATGACTTCAAGTTATTCTCAAGATTAAGTTTACTATCAACAGCAGTAGACAGAAGGTGAGGAAGGCAGACGGTTTACATACGCTTGGTGTATCCTTTAATGGTGCAGGCCAAACTGAAGAGCTGAATCAGCCAACAGTGATTTAACACCAGCGACTTAATGAAACCACATGCCAGGATCTGGACACACAGACAGACAGATGGAGAGAGAGAGAGACAGGAAGCAACAAACAAGAAGGAGGAGACAAAGAGGCAGACAGACAGTTCGGCTTCGTTTTTTTTACCATGGACATTTTTACCAGCATGCAGATGTTTGCGTGACGATGATGCATTTTACCGACAGAATGTTTTTCATTGTGATGACAAACACGTTGTAGCCGATCAGACAGTCCCAGTACATCAGGATTGATCTGACTGGTTTCAGCAACAAGTCTCCACCCACAAGCAGGAAGTAGAAACAGGCCACCAGATAACCCATACAGAAGACACTGATCCTAGAACAGGAGGAAGGGACACGCCAAGAGGTAACACATTC
>JAPZDY010000013.1:23784-50876 GCA_029783645.1 Ctenochaetus hawaiiensis | reverse complement strand
ATTATTGTCCTCTCCAATTTCTTCTAGAGTATAAGAAACACAATAAATATCTTGTTAAGTTACATATAGAGCCGGGTTAAAAAATTTACAATTATCGCGATTAATCGCGCGTTAACTCAGGACACATGCGATTAATCGCGATTAAAAATTTTAATCAACTGACAGCCCTAGTGTGAACACATTGGCCAACTGTGCCGTATCTTACGGTACAGGCTGTTTTACGTCTGCGCCCTGAGTTTAGACCAGGTTTTGGCTGTTCTCCAACCATATTATCTCTTTAGGGTTCATAGAGGCAGGGGAAAATGATAAAGACTCACCAGGAAAGAGAATATGTATGTTCAAAATGAAAACCACTGAACCTTTTACTTCACACAGAGCTCCTTAAAAATGAACAAAAGTGAGAGAACTGTATTGAGTGTTAAAGTATTCTTATTGGGTTTCTTTTGGAAGAACAAAAGAAAGAAGTGTGGGCTTTGTTTAGAGTACACATAATAATCAGCTTGCTGAGGATCAGGAGCTGAGGCTCAGCAGAGCTGCTGATAACACTCATTTCACTGCATAGACACACAAACACCAGGGGAGTCTGAAAGACAAGCTCCTTTCTCTGTAGTTACTCACTCAAACACCCAACGCTGACTTCTGCTATGCTGCTTCACAATATTTAAATCTACTATATATCCTGAGTCCATGCCGCTCTGATTCTTCAGTTATTGTAATACATAAGTAAATACCTTAGCTGTGAAAACTGTGCACCCTCTCCAACCATGCGATACAAGAGAAGCCCTTTCACAAACAATAAATTAACCCCTGGGCAGGTCAACCAAATAGAGGAGTGAGTATATACAAGTATATGTAAGTGTATAAATTGCTGAAGTTTTTTGAAGATGACCAAAACAATAATTGCAGAGGAAGTTAGCATTATTTGTATTAAATAACTTTCAACCTGTGGCGACACCTCTAACTTCTCTACTCTGCCTGGTTTTATCTCCTTTGGTCAGTCAGAGTAAAGACAGTGAAAGGAGGTTGATCTAGGATGCTTAGCTGTTCAGTACCCCTTGCTCTCTCAAGTTCTGCCATTTTTTTTTTTTTTTTTTAACCTATTAGAGAAATACATCCATCTACATTAAAAAAAGCAGTGAAGGTTCAGGGTTTGTATTAATAGCAGAACATTTTTTAAGATGATCACTGCCCGTGCCACCTTCTGACCATTGAGTTGGACTGCCTAAGGAGGAAAGGAAGGCAGCCAAGATAAGAACCATTAGCCCAGCTTGAACCCAGAACTGCTCCCTAATGTCTGGTCTCCCAAAAATGAAATTGACCAATTTGGATTCTTGCAGCTGAGAAGGAAAACCTCTGTTAATGCTACATCTTTACAGAGACCTGTCTCCACCACAACATTCTGCTATTAGGTTGTTGCACATACTATAACAGGCAGACTTTGCATCAAGTCAACAGAATGCAGGACTCATCCAGGAGGAGGATGTTTTACGTCCTTGATCCTTGGTGCTCAAACGAGTCAAAGTGGGCATAGGATTTCATACATTTGTATTTATTTAGCTGTAACTAGTATTTTGAAGGCATTTCTAGGGCCTTAATCTTTCTTTGTAAGCTGCCAGTCTTCTGCCGCATTATTTTGCAGTTGAGCAACACTGGCACCCTTGTGGCTCTCAGTCATTGATCTAATTTGGAGCATACAACACACTAGCTCCCACTCATCTGCAATAAAGTGCAGTTACATTGTCATAAGGTCATGTGGCAATGGATATGGATGCATCATATGTTAAGGTTAACCTACCTGCTTCTTCTCCTCCTTCTTCAGATGGAAACATATTGTGTGTTTTCATGTTTGTTGGGTTTCCGAATAATTTATTTTTGTGTAGCACAACTTACATACAGTGCAGCTGTTGTCAAAATCCCTTTTTCTCACCAAAGCCTGTTTCTGTTACCTGCTCCCTCCAGACTTTGTGGCAGGTGCAGCATTTCTGCTCTTCCAGGGTTTGCCTTTTCTGTTCCTTCACCATTATATCATCATTTAGGAAATAGATTTGCGACATTTGTAAGCATTTCTGAGTATTTCATTCCACATCACAAATCATTTAAGATGAATTTTATCTCACATCCTTGATATGTATAGAAATGTGCTCTTCTGTCTGCATGCTATTCTGTTTAATTTCACCGTATAAAGGACAACACACTCTCATTTTGTTTTGCAACCCAGTGTTGTAGAAGAAAAGAAGAAAGAGAGAGAAAAAAAAGGTTTTTGCATCAGTTACACTATACTAAACTAAAAAAAAATATTGATAAAGTACAGTGAGTATGTTTCTCTTTTGTATCCCAAATTTAGATGCCTAAAAGAGGTCTTGTCACGACACTGAATATCTGGGTTTCTACACTTAATATATTGCTTAATGTGGTACATTAGCTATTCAGAATACCAAATACAGTACCCACATATTAATTTGGAGAATACCTTGTCGAATTCCAAAATGGATGAAATCAACAGACAGCCTACTAGCCAATACTTGCGATACAATACAGGCTGAAAGAAAAGCAGCACTTGACTTAAACACCTTAAAAAGCGAGTGCTTCACTTGACCATAAAAATGACAATTCAGAGCAAACTGAAGGAAAAATGTTGGTCTGCTTGAGAGGAAATACCAACTATAGTACAAGAAGACAATCCTAAGCAGGTGACTGACATGATGAACAGCAGAATTAAAGACTGCAAAGAACTGGAGGATGAATGCAAGAAAACAAAACGTGAATAAAAAACCTTGAACTTAAGCAGCAGTTTCAAGACCTGCAGATGAAAATCTACCAGCAAGTTTAACTGGAAGACAAAATTTAAAAAAAAGCAGGAGAGGAACCAAACGTTGCAACAGGAAAATACTGAGCTGCAGCAGCAGGTTCAGGAGCTAAACGAACAACTTAGCAAGGCTGAACAGATTAAGGATGAGAACCAACATCTGAAAGCCAAATAAAAACCACACTGAAAACCATTTTATCCATGCAACTGATGGTGAAGGATTTGAAAAAAGAATTACAAAAAGGTGGAACCACGAATCACCAAATATGATGACATCAAAGTTTAGTTGGATAAGCTTTGTGGTGAGAAGGCCTCCCTCTCAGATGAATGCTTTGACCTTGAGAATAAGCTTAGAGAGAACACACTCTTTAGCAGTGAGTATCAGAACATCAAATCTGCAACAAAGATTGTTAGCAGAGAGAATGCTGTTCTCTGTAACGAAATTCAGGAGCTTCAAAAAAAACCTCCAGAATTTTGAAAGTGTAGAGGGCAGTTTCAGAGCTTCTAAAGAAGAGAATGACACACAATTTCAACAAGTAGCTGTCCTGAAACAAGAGCTGCATGGCTTGAATCGAAAAATGTCAAGTCAAAGAGCCCTGAAGGTCTGCTCAACCACAGCTGCCACGTATCAAAGAATTGAAGGATGAATACGAGCAGACGACAAGCGAAAGCAAGTTTTTGAGTGAGGAAGATAAGGAGCTGCAGTAGAAAGTTCTGGACCATGAAAAGAAAATCTCCTGGCAGAATCAACTGCAAGAAAATTTCAAAGCAAAGCTGAAGAGGAACCGAATCATAACAACACTAAACTACAATAGCAGGTTCAGAAGATGGATGAGCAACTCTGCCATGTAAAAAGGACAAATGAATGGCAAATGAAAACTGAAAACCAAAAAATTTACCATACTGAAAATCAAGTTGCTTTGCTGCCTCCAGTGAAGGAGCTAAAAAAAAAAAAAAAAATCACAGAAAGGTAGATCTCCTGCCACCAAAAATACTGGCAGCGCTAAGTTGAATATTACAGACATTTCAGATCTTGATTAACAATTATGAAGCTAAAAATTAAGAGACTACTATTTTTTTTTGTTTGTCTTTTCATTAGTTTAGATATTTAAGCAGTATTAAGAATAAAATATCATTTTTTCTTTTTCCTTTTCTTGCTTTATCAACACTGGAGTGTGAATGTCATTTCATGCTTTCTTAAAGGGAATATTGTGTCATTATGCATTAAAGTAGAGGACCTGAGAGGACTGAAGTTTTTAAGGTTAATTAATTCTTATTAAATAATGTAGTTCAAAAGATTTATTGCATACTTAATAACAAAACCTACAGCAACAACCTTAGACTTGGATCTAGTGTCTCCTGCACCTCAACATCCTAAATACTTGCTGTCATCTGATAGAGTTACCTCCTGTCTCTCAGAACCTGCAAAACAAGATGCACGACTATAAAAGAAAAAAATGCATACAGAAGTTTTGTTATGGAAAAAAGTACTTCAGTTATTTTCCACAACTTTCATATTGTATATTACTTCTGGTTATGGCCTCCTGTGATGTATAAAAATTCACATACATTAACAAACAGTCAGTTTGGAACAAATATGACAACTGCGTAATGATGCAGCATTACAACACATGTATTGCATTAGTTGAAAGGCACACTACAAATGTTGCATTAATTTCTCAAAAATTTATAGACAAGCTAAAACAGTCATTTTTTACAAGTTCTAAAAAGATAAAAAACATCCTTTGTTAATGCTTCTTGCTGGCTAAAGACAATTTTATTATTAGAAAGTCAATGCTTATTTCACCATAATTATTTTTCCGACATTTGTTTCACAAAGACATACTGACATGGACAATATTAATGAGAGATTAATTAATTTTGATTAAAGGGAACAAAGTCTCTGTGTTAAACAAAAAGTAGATGAAAGAAGATCTGATGAAAGAAAATCTGGCAGACAGACAGCTCTACTGCTTATTATTATGGAAATCCCCTTACTATGGATTATTATGGATATTTTGGATAGGTACACATCATTCAGAGGGGGCAAGTCTTCTCTTGAAATTTCTTTAGAAAAATTAAAAAGCACATTTGCAATGATATCATGGTGAAACACCTTAAAAGTACATTTTCTTTACTCCTGTTGATTTTTTAAAATGACCAAAAACACAAATCCCCTCTTAGCAGTGAAGCTTGACAGTCCACTGTTACCTATAAAGGCTTGGATGCGTGTGTGTGTGTTTGTTATTGTTTGTGGGTGTGAAGTAAAGAGTCCGTATCAAGTTAAGAGCTGTGTAAGTGCTGAGAGTCTGATTACTTACATTAAAATGGAAATTCATCTTTGGCATTGGCATATTGGACAACAGACAACATTCACAACAATGCATAACAATACACAACATTATTACATACATTAAAGAAAGCTGAAACCTGAAAGTGATTAAGTATCTAAGTGGCAAGTGGCAATAATAAATATTACAAGTGGATCATTCGTCCACTGTCATGTAAAGCCATTATAGCAGCCACATTTTTTTAATGCAGAGCAACACTTAATAAATAAATAAATAAATAAATAAAAAACCATCTTAATATGCTGCTCCATTCAAATCACACAGACACTTTGAGAGGAAGTGGGGTTACACCCTTTTAAAAGCAGGTACGTCCATAGATATAATACAGATACTTGCACTTACCTTATCCAGATGATAAGGACTTTAAGCCAAGAAAAAAGGGTAAGCATCTTTAGCACCTTAATTGACTTAGTAGACAGACTGCATGGGGTCCATAAACTTAACACTAAAGACCCTCTGCACATTTGCTGAGTAGAGGTATGAGAACTATGAGTAAAAAGTAAGTAAGAGATAAAGCATGACGAGTTTTTTTTGTTGTTTCCCAGGTACGGGGACAAAGCTTAAAATGCGTAATATTTAGAACACTCAGAGGACAAAAGTCAAAGTAGGGACAAGTATTCTCCTCACACCTTCCCTTGAGTCCATCAGGACCAGGGGGCCTTGTGGGAAGTTTACTGTCACTGTTTGAAACACAGACATCACCGCTCTCTCATGTTGGATCATAAATGTTGGCAAGGATGTTTAAATTTAACATCTGTCAAAATCTTTAAGTAGATGTTTTAGGTCATCAGCAGTATACTAGCCTAAATACAGCATATACAGCAAGCAGGAATAACTTGACAGCCTATATTAAGCCTATATAAGTCTGTATTGAAAGTACGTAGGGGTTTTGGTATTAGAGGTTCAGTGATGCTTGTATGACTGGCTTAAGAGATGACCTGTGGGAAAAAAAAAAAAAAAAAAAAAAAAAAAAAACTGGGACTGGTTGTCCAGTCTGGTCTAGTGCCTATAGCATCCACTTGAGGAGAGTAGTTGGAGCAGGTGTGATGGATTGCCAGTTTTTAAAGTAGAAGTTGTAGTTTCTAAGAGAAGTCCAAATTGATAAACCAGCCTTTTGTTTTATTAATGAGTGTGGCGACCACCGTACACTCCTTATGGCTTCTAAGGAGAGGATGATGAGAGAAGTATTCACTTGGTTGCACTTGCAACCTCACCAACAAATGCCATTAAAGCCTACAAACTGCACTCTGTATACAATAACACTTTATTACTGGTTCTGTATGTAAAATAACATAAAAAGGGGTCAGGGGCCAGTCCTTCAAGATGAGCTAGATGGTAGCCCAATTGTGTTCCACACTTCCAACTTAGTAAAATTAGACATTTTTTTAGAATGACATATTCTGAAGACATCAAATTTTTTGAATGACACCCACTTTTACATAAACATTTGATTCTCTAAAATTAAAGACATATTAGATTATATATTTTGCATAAACACAGTAATGTTATAGGGTATTATCCAGAGAATCTTTAAATTTTTTATCACCACAAACAAAATTCTGTGCATCTCAATGGTATTGATGTGGAAGCACAAAAAAAAACCCTTACCAATAACATAATTGTTTCTGTTATTTACAGTTAACCCTCTATGTTACCATGTTGCCCTCAGGCAACAAACTCATTTTTGGCCTGTCACATCTCAACAATTCATCCCTTTGCATGATGCAATACTTAAAAAAAGCATGAAAACCATAGAGAACCAATAGTAATGCTTTAATTTGTCACATGACTTTCAGGAGGCCATGTAGAAACCCTTTTTTGCAGACATTTCAAAAGAAACAGCTTCGCCATTTTGCTCCACAAAAAGCATCTAAAAAAGTAATTTCCTGGCCCTTTTCTACCAGAAAAAAAAAAAATTCACACTACTAGGTGAGTAAACTTTACTTTTTGATAGTTTCCTGCAATTTATTTGCTCATTAAATTATGGAAACTTGTTAAAATGCAACTGTTGCCCTGAGGCAACAATGTGCTATTATGGGAAATTGCATATGTTGCCTTCAGGCAACAGTGAACCATTATGGAATCACCATGGAAGCAAGAGATTTTAGTAGTGTGTTTTTAGCATATATGATGTTCAAAAGCCTACCATTCATCATAATTTTGATTTGATCTTTACAATTTAACATAGATAAATTTAATCTTGGTTGCAGTAAAGTAAAGTTCAGGCTGTTACTGCACTCTGTAGGCCATAGTGTACTATTGTACTGAACTTTGCCTGTCTTGTTTGCTTGTGACTTCCACACATATTCCTCCATTTAAAGAATGAATCCAGCCTCATTCTATGCTAAGAAGAGGGTAGAAATCACTATTCCAGTTGAGGAAAGTGAAGATGAATTTGACACAAGTAGGGATGAAGATGACGAGCTGCAAGAATACTTGCCGGGAGCAAGTGAGACTGATGAGGAAGATGAGGAGGGCGAGAGTGACAGTGAGAATCAGGATGAGGATGAGAGCAGTGAAGTGAAAGTGCAGAGACAGGTATTTCTAGTACAGTATAAGATAGGGTACACTGTTAAATGCAATTATAATGAATCATTCTTTATATTTTTTATTGAATGATTAGCAAGTTTGCCTGTTTTTCAGTTCCTCCACAAGAAGCAATAAAAAAGGCCAAGGATCTGGAATGGAAAAAATGTAGGCACATCCTTCCAGTCCCACAATGGAGAGGCAGCCTACCAAAAGCCACAAAAGTGAAAACACCAATCGAGTACTTCAGGGACGATCTACTAACCCATGACTGCATTGAAAACATGGTTGAGCAAACAAACCTGTATGCCATTCAGTGTAATCCACACAAACCATTACATGTTACCTGCCATGAAATGGAGCAGTTCATTGGCATCTGTTTTTATATGTCCATTTATGGGCTGCCAAGATCCAGAAAGTACTGGAACTCATCAACTAGGGTTGATTGTGTGGCTGATGTCATGTCAATGCATCGTTGGGAGGCGATCAAATGTTACATTCACTTTTCTGACAACTCACAGCAAATTCCTCCCGGGAAACCTGGCCATGACAGGCTTTACAAGGTGCGTCCCCTCATGTCATCACTCCTTGAAAGCTTTAAAACAATCCCAATGGATGAGAAGCTCTGTATTGATGAGTAAATTGTGCCGTTTAAAGCGAAAAGTGGCCTGAAACAGTACAACCCGAAAAACCAAAGTGCTGGGGTTACAAGATATATGTCTTGACCAACAGCAGTGGGATTGCTTACAACTTTGAGGTCCACACTGGCCCAATCTCACCAATTAATGGCATGCCAGACATAGGGGCAAGTGGCAACATTGTTTTGCAACTTGCAAGCATTGTCCCAGCCAACCAGTCCCATAAGCTCTTCTTCGATAACTGGTTCACTAGTGTGGATCTCCAGACAATTCTTGAGAAGAAGAAGATCCACTGTCTTGGTACTGTACGCCCAAATCGGCTTGCAGGGTGCAGCTTCTCAATGGACAAAGACATGAAGAAGAAGGGCCGGGGAACCTTCAAAGAGAAAGCTGCAAACCATGATGGAGTCCAACTCAGAGCCGTGAAATAGCACGATAATCGTGCTGTCCACCTCCTGTCCACATTTGCCTCAGCCCACCCAGCAACTCCTGTCCAAAGATGGGATAGAAGCAAAAAAGCAGCAGTGCAGGTAATTTTATTTTATTACTGATAAACTGTCTGTGTGTGCTTTCCTTTTCTTTATTTTTTGTATTGCACTTTGAGTTGCCTCCATGTCTGAAATGTACTGTTCAAATAAACTTGCCTTGGCTTGCCTTGCCAGGTTACCTGCCCAGCTATTGTCCACACATACAACAAAAGTATGGGTTAAGTGGATCTTCTGGATTCACTCATTGCTCTCTGCAGAACGAAGATCAGGTCCAGGAAGTGGTATCACAGGATTGTGTTGCACATGCTGGATTTCACTCTAGTGAAAGCGTGGCTGTTGTACCGCAGAGACTGCATGGATTGCGGCATCCAGAGGAAAAGTCAGCAGAGCTTGCTGAAATTCAAAGCTGAAGTTGCAGCTTGCCTTTGTCGTGAGAGGAAGGTCCTCAAGAAAAGGGGAAGGCCATCAAATAATGGAGACCTGGCTGAGAAGAGGCACAGAGGCCCTACATCACCTGTTCCATCACCACCTGTGCGTCATGACAACACTGACCACTGGCCTATTTGGGTGGAGAAAAAGGGCAGGTGCAAATACCCTGGATGTAAGGATATAGTGAAAGTGCATTGCACAAAATGTGCCACCTACCTGTGCTTTACTCCTGAGAAAAACTGCTTCATGGAGTTCCATAAGCACTGAGCAAGTTCCAAGCAAGCTTCCTGAGACGTTCATCTCAATAGGGTGTTCCACAATTATACAATGTTGCCTATTGGCAACTTTCAGACAAGAAACCTTTTAAAAGAGTTCAGTTTATTGTTAATTTATTGTAACCTGTTGATGTTATTGAGTATTTTACACATGTTTATAAAATAAATGATGTTCAAACTGAAAAAAAAAAAAACGCGTCATTTATGCAACATTATGGTACAATGTTGCCTACAGGCAACGAATCCCAAAAACTTCAAAACAATAAAAAAATCTAAAACATGTCTTTTTATCATGTTTATTCAGTCTATTTGAAGACATAAAAACACTCCAAACATTTTTTTCCTAAATGGCATCATAATGCGTACCATAGAGGGTTAACTGCAGAGCTGCGCTGAACGGTGTCACTAATGTAACGTCATGATCAACACGACTAACATCGATAGTTTTCTTAGACGAAGCTCTGAAAATAATCTGGTCCAGAGCGGATTGGGGCTGCAGCATCTGTTACCATGGTGATGTAGCCAGGTCAAGAGAAAGACACCCGCGTGATGCAGAAAACGGTTTAGACTTCGTAGTTCCGCCCTCTGTATGTTCACCTTTGTTTTCATGTCTTTGAAGCTTCCTGTCTCTTTACCTCTGTTAACCTGTCTGCCTGTTGAACTGTCTGTCTGCTTACCTGCTTTATGATTCCTGACCTTTGCTCTCTGTCTTGAAGAACTGGTTGGATCCAGCAAAGGAGATGAAGAAGCAGGTTAGAGGTGAGTGGCGGGGCGTTCTGAGATCAATCCTGATTTGTCCGTTTTTGAGCGGATTCTTGGTAAAAATAAACTTCTTAGTTAAGTTTGTCTGTTAGTTGAGTGTCTGTGTGAATTTGTTCCCTGTCGCCCAGGTGTTCCCTGGAATTTCTCCTTTAACGTCAAGTTCTACCCTCCTGATCCCGCCCAGCTGTCTGAGGACATCACCAGGTACTTTCACTCAGCTGTCAATCAAACTTGCTTTCAAATGCTAGCACACCTGAGACAGGTGATGTCATTCTGTCTGTCTGCAGGTACTTTCTGTGTCTCCAGCTCAGAGAGGATATAGTTTCTGGTCGTCTTCCATGTTCGTTTGCAACTCACACCGTTCTGGGTTCATACACCATCCAATCAGAGCTCGGGGACTACGACCCTGGTACAGTTCTCTGCTGCAATGATGCCCCTTTATACCTCGGTGTGCCCTGAACCGTGAGCTGACTCCAACAGCTCTGTTATTGTACTAATCTGAGAGAGACGCCCTCTGAACACATTCAGAGTTTTGTCTCAGGCTTCATTCGGTTCATACGGTGAAGTGAACTTACTCAGATGACTTCTGTCATCTCATTATGGAGCTGTGATCAAGATCAAGTTGAAAGCTACAACAAAATGTGAAAACTGAACCTTGACTGGTCTGTTTCCTCTCTCTCTCTCTCTTTGTGTGTGTGTGTGTGTGTGTGTGTGCTTCAGATGAATGTGGTTCAGACTACGTCAGTGAACTCTGTTTTGCTCCAAATCAAACAAAAGAAATGGAGGAGAAGATCATGGAGTTACACAAAACATACAGGTGTTTCATTTTAAACATAAGGAAAGAATCATTTAAATGTAAAAAGTTGCAAAACAAACCTCAAAGCTGATGCTAAAACATGCCGTTGTGTTTTTAGAGGAATGACTCCGGCTGAAGCAGAGATGCACTTCCTGGAAAACGTAAAGAAACTCTCCATGTACGGAGTCGACCTTCACCATGCAAAGGTAACAACACCCGAACAGGAAAACAACACGGCTCAGACGAGTTGAACAGAAAACAGACTCAGTAAGAAATCTTTATGTTCTGCCGACTGAGACAAAACATGCATCCTTTCCAAAACACAGCAGAGACTGAAAGTGAGCCGCTGCATCAGAGAGCCGCAGACTGAAGGTCATTAAGTGACTGCTGCTTCAAACTTACTCTGAGTTTAAACTGAACATAGCTGAACATGTTCAGTTTTTCTTAGCTGCATTATTCAGATGTTACGTTTTTGATTTTTGCTTCATCTTCATCATCATCATCATCATCATCATCACTGTTTGGGTCTGGTCTGTGTGTAGATCATTTGTGGTGGTCTGAAGCTCCTCACTGCCTGAAGGTTTCAAATCAAACCTGCTGGTGATCTTCAGCATCGATGGTTCTGCAGCAGAGAACAAAGAACTGATGTCAAACATTAAGACGAATGTTTTTATCAACCCCACAGTCCGACAGTGCTCTGCTGGACACACACACACACACACATCCTGTTAAAACTCCTTTCACCTCTCAAACTCCACCTTTCCTCTCTAATTTCCATTCAAGCAGCAAAATTTTCTTATTTCATATCATTTGATGTTGGAAGATTTTTGTTTATACTGTCAGTTTACATACAAACATATTTAATTATTAATAGAAATAAATTAGCCCTGAAACGAAAACTGCGCAGAGCACAGTGAGAGTGTGTTAGTCCTGCTGATGCTCTGCTCTCCGATCAATCACCAATACATGACCCACTTTCTGTCCACGATCAATCACACTGTGTGTATGCGTTAGCATGTCGGGTCTGACTGCTGCTTTTGGGGACACAGACCAGATTCAAGACTCGTTAATCAGGGACAGCTGATGCGTTTCAGAAGAGAAGCCATGCACCCGTTTGGAGAACACAAATTCGGGTCGATGGTCGAGATGAGATTAAGTTCACAGGAACCTGTAGAGGTCAACATGGACGTCCCAAAAGTTAAAAAGTGTGTGCGTGCGGTTTCAGTGTGACATGAATGATTTTTCCATCATGGCTGTTTTCTATCGATTCAGTCTCTCAGTAACACACAGACTGAACTCTGCAGCTTCACTGATCCGACTTTGTGTCAGTCTGATCTGAATCAGCAGCAGCTTTGACAGGATCTTTAGAGATCTGATCGCACTGGTCACAGATAGATCATGCAATACTGTGTAGGATCTGGATGGTAAGAAGCACCTCCAGTGGTTTAAGCACTTAAAACTAAACCAAAATGTGTGTGTTGTTTAATGGATAAATCAAAGCAGTTAAATAAGAGTAGCCGAAAATTACTGAGGAGGAAGGAAGATCAGTTAAAGGCAGGAAGGGAGTGAAGTCAAACAAGAAATGAGGCAGTCAGATACTCAGAAGGAGCTGAATTGAAAAAACTATCTGGAAGATGAGTCATAGACAAGTTTCACTCTGTGGCACTGACAGAATAGTGATAAAGTTCAGATGTGCTGACAGGTGGATAAGCAGGTTCCTGGGAAAATTAGAAACTCACTAAGTTCACCTGGAGTGCAGAAGAGATACTGCAGGTGTGAAATAGTTGACAGGCTTGAGTTTGTAATTCAGGAGAAGCAGGTCCATCAGAAGAACAATGACAGTAGCCTTTGTCTTTATGCCAGCTTTGCTTATTTTGACAGCATCATCCTTTACAGCAGATGTGATGAAACATTTTGTTCTCCGTTTGCCTCGATGTCACTGTGTTTTCCTGTTTTTATGTTTTCTCGTCTATTATTGTTGCTTTTGTTTGTTTAAAGTTGTCAACACTGCCATCAAGTGATCATGATCAACCTTTTCAAGAAAATGTGGATCCATAGTTGTGATTTTATGGATTATAAGCAAAAATTTTGTACTATGATGAGAAGTCTACAGCAACTCTTTACTCACCTGCGGCCAGGTGGAGCGACTCCTTCACTGGTCTCCTTCCTTTTGCATCAGTAAACAGCTGCTGTCCATTCGTCAGACATCCAGCTGCAAGGAGAGGTAGACGAGGACGAGTACAGGCTGCAGCAGGCTGAGAAGATGATTGGTCAGGCCTCTCCCCTCCATTATTCTGCCAAACACAAGGTCTCCAGAGTTTAGTGAGCAAAGTACAGTGCGTGCAGCACCAGCATGAGAGCCTGCATCATCGTTGTGACCCGGCTTGGTGAGAGCGAAACGCTGAAGTCGACCTCAACAGCTTGGTGGGGGTTAGGGTAAGGGTTAGGACAGAGTGAGGGTTAGGGTTAGGGTTAGGACAGAGTGAGGGTTAGGGTTAGGTGTGAAAAAGAAGTACTCAGAGCCTCCCCTATGTTGACCAACGACAACATAGATTTTGTGGGAGACAACGGCAAGGCACTGGCCGGCGCAAGTTAGTTCCAACCACCTTCCACTTGCTTTCATGAGCCACATTAGAAGAGAAAAAGAAGAAGAAAGAGGAGAGGATGTGATGGGGAAGGGAGAAGGATGGGGGAGGGGAGTGGAAGATGTCCAAGTCCAGAGGCAGAAGAGTTTGCTTAGCAGTCTATGCCCTGACAGTATGAGGTAGGTAAAAGAAAAAATAATAAAATAAATAAATAAATAAATAATAATAAAATGAATAAATAAATAAATAAATGGAGCTGGTTAGGGTTAGAGGAAGCTAATTGGGGGAAGTTTGTAAATAAATAAATAAATAAATACACAATAGGGTTAGGGTTAGGGAAAGCGAACTAGAAAAGGCTGTAAATATAAACAGTGAAGTAGGGTTAGGGTTAGGGGTTAGGGCTAGAATAGTATTGTAAGTGGTATTAGGTTAAGATTTAGGCACTAGAAATCAGAGGTTAGGGTTAGGGAAAGCTACTGGTTAAGTTTAGGCATTAAAAAATATTTTTGGTTAAGGTAAGGGTTAGCCAAGTGGGAAGGGTTTTAAATATAAAAAACTGAAAGGTTAAAATCAGAATAGGTGGCCCTTTGGGCTGAGGGAATCCCCCCGTTATCACAGGCTTTGTTCAGTGCTAACCACCAGCAGCAGCAGGGTGGCTCAAGGGGCTGACGATATGATGGCCAGATACCCAGAAGTGCCCCTGTTTATTATGGGGTGTTCCATGTGGCCTGACCGAGGGGCTGTGTATTGAGCAGTGTGTATCTCAGGGAGAAATCAGACTTTTCATTTGCCCTTCAGCTGGTAGGATCTTAGTTTAGCCTCACTTTCACTGCGTTCATACTGCAGCCTGAATGCTCCGTCATGTTCGAGGCTGTTCACACTGTTGTGAACTGGTCACAGTCCTGAAGACCCGGGAAGAGCGAGATGTCTCAAGCAGCATATGTATGTAGACATAAAGAGGAAGATGAAGAGGAAGCTGGTAGTAACCATGGAGACCATGGAGGCTGGTGTTTACAGTTGCTGTTCTGCATTGAACACATTTTGAGGTCATCAGAAGAGAACGAAGCTTCGGTGCCTCAGTGTCTCTGTACTTGTCATCTACTACATACACGACTTCCTGACTGATGGACGACAGACTGCAAAGGTCGGCACGGACACACCGGAGTCCCACAAGGCTTCGTCCTCAGCTCCCGCCTCAACATTACGGACACCATGACCTCACAGGATCCTTCATCACCCCATGCTCTAAACACATATCACACAGCCATACTTCTACTTCCTGATCATGTTAACTACGTAATCACTTTTCAACACTCCATCTCTAGTTTTACTGCACATATCTTAGAATCACAGAAAAAAAGTCCAAACATGCTGCCAGCGAAGCCAGCAGGCCTCACTGTCACTGATTCGGTCCGAGCTTCTCTCCCACTACGTTTTCTCAACATGCTCCCCAAAAGCAAACTGTCCCAAAAGAAACAAGCTGCTTCAGTGGTAGAACACGGCAGATCACATGGCAGATCACGTCAGATCACATGGCAGATCACATGGCAGATCACATGGCAGATCACATGGCAGATCATCGTCCCATGTGGCTGCAGACACATGAAGCTGAGATGTTTCTCCTCTGCCACAGCTCACTAATTTCAGTAACACACCGTGTATTCTGTAAATGTACTGTGGTACAAAACATGTTGCAGACAGAACAAATGTCCAGATTCTCCTCTGGGGACAATAAAGTCTGTCTGTCTGTCTGTCTGTCGGCCTGTCTGTCTCAGTATGTGATAGTACTGTTAGCATTGCTTTCTTTGAGAGGCATGATCAATTCTCCGATTTAGACCGGCTGTTCTTCTTTTCTATCTTTGTATTTTGTCTGTCTGTCTGTTCACCCGTCTGTCCGTCTGTCTAAATGGAGTAGATGGTAGGAAGCCGCTTTGATTGCTTGCCTTCAGCTAAGTCAGAGGTAAGACTGTTTCCTCTGTGTGTGTTTATATGTTTGTTTAAATGTGTGACCGTTCATACAAACATCACCGTTAAATGCTCTTTATTTATACTGCTCTTTTTTATTTATTCATCTGAGGAAACATGTTTTCACCTTGTGGTTGTTCCCACAGCAAACTGTGTGTTCTGAGATCTGCTCCTCTCATGGCATGACCTCATTCATCAGAGCCAGTCTGGCGTTTGTCTGACAGTATTTATTACAGTAATTATGCCACAGCTGACAAACATACAATCCAGGATGAGGAAAGCTTCTGTTTTTGTGAAATAATAGTTTTGGACTCGAACATAATCGTGTTTTTCTTACAGTTTTAGCAAATGATTCGACAGCCAGTGTTCAAACCTGCTGTGAATCCAAAGAATTTACCTGAGAGACTGAAGTCACAGCTGACTCTCACTGTCAACAACAGGATAACTGGACTCGAAGCTCCTTTAAGTGTTTTGATTTATCATCACATTCAGTGTGAAATGGAGCCAGACTTTTAATTCTGCTCATGAACTTGCCTGCCTTCTCTCCTTCCCATTGACTTCAATGATCTGCTGGAATGTTGAGAGAAACAGATATTAATGGAACATAAATGATCAAAAATTGAACTGATGTTAAATGACGTCACGTAAAGTGATACAACAGAAGACAATATGACGTCATGTGAGTGGAACTGAGTTATAGTCACTCATGGGTCCTCTGTGTGTGTGTGTGTGTGTGTGTGTGCAGGACTCGGAGGGCGTGGCCATCATGCTGGGCGTGTGCAGTAGTGGTCTGCTGGTGTACAGAGACAGACTGAGGATCAACAGATTTTCATGGCCAAAAATCCTAAAGATCTCGTACAAAAGGAACAATTTTTATATAAAGATCCGACCTGGAGAGGTGAGACACGACACAGAGATCAGATTTAAAATCATATCTTGTGTTACGGACTGTCAGATACTGAAAATACTGCTGTGACTTTGTAAATAATGCCTGTTCCTCTAAATGTAACTAAATGACTGAACTGATGGGGGCGCTGAAAGATCAGTAACAGAGTGACCAAAATCCTAAGACTTCAGAGTCTGTGGCCTGTAGAAGTCTTCACCAACAGCTGTGCATAGATCTTCCTTTGAACCAGTGTGAGACGGATCAGACGGATCGGCATCTTCATCATCTGGGTCTCTGAAAAAGAAATAAAAAGTGATTTCTCGGTTCCCGTTAAAATAAATCTGAAAATAAACTTCTGTCAGCTGATGAGAGACGAGAGAAGCATTTCACATCATGAAACAAAGCTACCGATTAAATATCACTGATCTTTCTGTCCATCTCCAGTTTGACCAGTTTGAATCTACGATTGGTTTCAAGCTGCTGAACCACAGAGCAGCTAAAAGACTGTGGAAAGTCTGTGTGGAGCATCATTCCTTCTTCAGGTCAGTGTTTTTAAGGTCAGGACACGATGTTGACCAGCAGACTGTCCCTGTGTCTTCTGTCCCATCAGGAGTTCAAACATTTTATGACAATGATGATGTTTTGTCAGATTGTAACTTGACATATTGTGACTTCATGTAAAATGAGAAGAGGTGGCGACATGTGATGTAACAAGTCAAATGAAGTCAAGTGAAGTGATGCAACAGAAGACAATGTGACATTTCAGATGTGATTTGACTCCCCGTCTGTCTCTCAGGTTGATGTCTCCAGAGGAGACCCCTAAGAAGTTACTGTCTCTGGGCTCGAAGTTTCGCTATAGTGGTCGGACTCAGATTCAGAGTCGCAGGGCCAGTGCACAGATCTCCAGACCGGCACCACATTTCCCACGATGCATCAGCAAGAGGAACATACTAAGTCGCAGCCTGGATGGAGGTACTCATCATACTAGTAGTAGTAAGACTACTGTCAGTGGCAGTAGTCGAAGCGGTACCAGTGGTTGTAGAACTGGACTAAGTAGACTTGTTTCTGGTCCAAGCAGTAGTCTTGGTCCCAAAAGTAATTATCTACTACTTCTAGTAGTAGTAGTTGTTTTTCCAGTAGTAGCGCAGGTTTAGGTAGTTGTAGGTTTTGGGGGTTCTGTTTTGCAGGTACAGCTCTTTGACTGGCCAGGTATTGTTTGTACTGTTGGAGCACTTGACCTGGAGTATAGTTCTGGTCTTCGTAGTAGTAGTGCTTGTCTCAGAAGAACTAGTGCTGCTGGTTTCAGTGTTAGCAGTAGGAGAGTTCTGGTTCAGGAGTCCAACTCTGTGACAGGTCAGTCCCTTTTTGTTCTTGTTGTGATCTAAGTTTTTGATTGGTCCTCAGCTTCAAGGGCCCCGTCCTCCCTGATTGGCTCTCCAGCCATCACGGCGTCCCCCAAAGCCAATGGAGGTATGCACACAGGTAGAGCTCGTTACTGCAGAGACACTTCCACTGGCTGCAGTAGTACCACTGTAGTACTACTATTCTTTGATTGTCCACTGCTGTCAAAGCTTCACTTCATTCAGCTTGTCAGGAATGCTGTGTCCTGATTGGCAGAAGGCTCTGTGCTCTATCTGAACACTCGGAGGGATTGGCTGTGTTAATTTCTGTTTGAGCAGCTTCTTTTTTTTTTGGCTGGTGTAATCATACAGTCAGACCTCTGTCCTGTCATCAATAACATGATCAAAACTTACCTGACCATAAACATTTGTTGGTTTTAACCACTGAGGTAAAAACAGAACAAGTGTTTTCTGTCCAGTCCAGCGGTTTTTATCAGTGTCAACATTTTGCTCCCCATCTCTCCAAGCAAATTTTGTTGGTGGTTTTTAGCTTGAAAAGGAGGAGGTCTGACTCTTCAACAGTCATGCTAGCATTGTTAAGCGTAATTTCGATTGTGAGACTTGTGAATTTATCTGTGAATATTTTTAGCTTCAATTAACTTTGTTATGTTATACAAATAGCTTTATTAGCATTGTTAGCTTTGCTGTCTTGTGTCTTTTATCTCTCTTCTTCAGGCAGTGCGATGCTAGATCAAAGGTAAATCAGGCTATGAAAAGTATTTATTGTATAATACTGTAAAAACAAAGATACATTAATATAACACCAGGTCTTGGCATCATGGTGGTTCTAAAAGCCCATTGGCTGATTGGCTCAGGCTGCCTCGCATGCCCCATCGGTTCTTAATTGGCTAAATATGCCCTTGCCTTGCCAGTGAGCAGCCGTGATGCGTTGCTTCGGATGAACACAAGGTTTCCATGGTTCCTCCAGTCTGACATGCGGTACTGGCATCATGGCTGAAAAGAGTGTGTGTCTGTGTGTGTCTCTGTGTGTGTGTTTGTGCAGATATGGGGACAGGTCTTTATGGAGCATCCAAAGTCATCGCTGTCAGTGATCTCATCACCACGGTAACACCAGAGAGGAGGACGGAGGAGAGAAAGGAAGAGCAAGGTACAGAAAGCAACATTCAGATGGGGCGTAAGAGTCCAGGTGACTGAAGTGAAACAGTATCTGACACCTTCTCTTTTTCTTGTCTCCTCTCTTTGTCTCTTTGTCTCCTGTCTCCTAGTCGAGGAGGTCCTAGTGTTGGAGGAGGTGGTTCAGGACGCTGTGGAGGTAGACAAAGAGCAGGTGCAGCAAGAAGAGGAGGAGAGAGAGGAGGAGATGAAAGAGCCAGAGATTTCTCAGCAGAGTCCATCGACTCCTCAGAAACATGACACCAAGGTAACGTACACCTGTCTCACTTCTCTCATACGTCTGTGTCTTTGGTCTCACCTGCCGAGAACCATCTTTGATTAATTCATGTGTCACAGGTTGTAAATTGCTTTCTAATCATTGTAATCTTAATAAAGTTTTACTGTTCATAAACAAAAATCCGTTGGACAAAGTGTTGAGTTTGGTGTAAAACCACCCGAACATTCAGACTGAGACTGAAATAAACTCTTCTGTGTTTTTTTTGTGTCAAGACTGAGCTGACTGATACAGCTGTGGATGGAGACCTAACAGCTACTGAGGTACTGAAGCTGCTTTTAGATAGCATCAGTTAGCTCTGATCCCACCATAACACTATTGACCTATAATGTCACTTCATAGCTAAACAGACAGGTAACTGATTAATACTAATGAACCCGTAAGCAATATGACAAGATGAATTCAGCTAGCTGGTGTCTCAGTATGAATTACCAGACTGAGGCTGATGTTTCCTCCTCTGTCTCTGCTGATCTCAGATCATTGAAATCAGCGAAGGTATCGTTGTCCTCACTGCAGGTTCTGTGCTTCTGTTTACACTGCAGCCACTTACTGTCTTAAAGCATCGTAATAGTAAAGCATGTTTGAAGATAAACAGGAAAAGTCTGATATCATGAACCTGTCTGTCTGTCTGTCTTTCTGTCAGTCTGATCAGGATGAAGACTTAAAAACTCAGGTAACACCAGTATCGGTATTCTTACATTATAATGTTGTTTCCTGATAGAGACTCACTGTTTGTCTCTGCTGTCCATCTGCAGGAGACTTTGGGGAGTCCGGAGGAGGACCAGAAACCACAGAGCACAATCAGTGCTCTTAGGCGCTCCTTCTTAGAGGGAGGAGCAGGAGAAGGAGGGATAACAGAGTGGGAGAAACGTCTTGCCTCCTCACCTCTACGACGAGTCGATGACTTCCCGATGATTGAACCACTGGAACCTGACGAGGTGAGAAAAGTTGAGGTTTTTAATTATCTGTCCATCCAAGTGATCTTCCCCCTCACACAGAGCTGCAGGTTCATCACTGTCATCACTCAACAAACCACAGACACTCGAATCACTTCTTTTGAGCTCGGACACTTAGTCTGTCATTTGAGTCTGTCAAATTATGGACTCTGCCTGTCTATCTGTCTGTCTGTCTGTCCGTCTATCAGGTCCCTCCAGTGGACAGCAGCTCAACAGCGGTAGGTCCACTGAGTTGTTAAACACATATTAATTGCCACCTAAATCACACAGGTATTTCTGAGCGAACCCTCGTCCACACCTGTCATGTGAGTGGTTGATCAGTCAGTCTGTACATGTGTGTGCCTGTGTTTGTGTATTTACTCACCTGTACACTACAGGAGGGCGGGGTTATAACAAATCAAGCTTCCTCACAGCCAATCAGAGAGAGGAGCTACACTGTGGGACGAAGCTATGACACTGCCTCCGGCAAGGTTGTCACCATGACAACCAGGGATGACAGCTCTGATGTCATGACGATGGGGAGTATTGTGACGGGCAGGCAGGTCAGGATCATCCCCCTCCCCACCACAGATGATGTCATCACAGCTGGACCACTGATCACGATCTGTGAGGTGAAGACACCGGCCTCACCGTTGGAGCCACTTCCCCACATCTGTGACGCTGTTGGTGATGCCATCAGTGGGGCTGAAACAAGAGGAGATGGAAACAGAATTTTAGACCTCCACGGGGGCAAAGACTCTGTGCTCTCACCTTTGACCCCACTGCTCCCAACAAAATCTCCCCTGGATGAGCTAAGCCTAAGCCCTGCAGTCTCACCGGGTCACCTGACAGGCGTGGCGTCGCCCTCCACAGCCAGAGTGGTACGCTGATTGACTGTTTGTAAGCATGGGGGGAAACGCAGTGACCCAGCAGTGACACATTAACCCCTGTAGCACTGAAAGAGGAAATGCATCTGAACTGTGGCTCATCTGAGCCAGTTCAAACTGAACACCTCAGCTCTGAAAAACTACAGGAAACTGATATGACAGGTGGTCCATTATGTGTGTTGCATAAGTCTTCAGAATACTTTCATAGTTCAATTCTTAATATTTGTGCTTGAACCCACAGACATCCTGTTCTGCTGTTTCAACATTGTTTCTATGAAACGGTGTTTCTCCTCCCTAAGTGATTGCAGTAAATCCAGCAGGTGGAGCTGCAGTGTTCAGTTTAAACTCCCCTCAGCTGCTCCCTTCACTCTCTAGAAGATGTCATTTTGTTTCACTTCCTTCAGTGATCAAAATGGTGCAAACAGTGACATCAGATTTTCTTTAATTTCCTCTGTTTACTCCTGTTTGTGGGGTTCATTAACCCAGTGCTCTTCTCTTTTTTTATTAACTGCTGGGGCTGGAAGCCAGGCTTTTTTTCTGTTTTACTGCTCTTCACTTTCATTCAGTGGACTTTGTTTTAATTGGTTACACCAGCTTTTACCTTTGACTGAAACCTTTATGTTAAAAATGGTTGTAATTACTATAATTAGGTTGCTCTTAGAGTTCCATCTGTCTCACAGTGGATGCAGCCATCGCAAAGTTGTTTAGACATCCCTCTCTAAGAGTAAAATTTTTGATTTTACCCTGAGATCCAGAATAATCTGAGGCCATGATCTAGCTTTTCTGGGTCTTTTCCAAGGTCCCATGCATGTTGGATGCACCGAGAAAACCCTCAAAGGAATTAACTAACCTAAAATGACTTGCAGTACCTCTTCTCTGAACTTATTCTGGATGTTTGGGCTCCTCACCATCTCCACAGGTGGCCCAGCTACCCAGCAAAAGAAACTCTTTTTGGCTTCAGAATTATATCAGCAATCTCATTCCTTTCGTCACTAGATAAAGCTTGCACACTTAGGCAAGCTGTGGAACATAGATCTGCTTGTAACTCAAAAGCTCAGCTCTCTGTTCACCACAACCGACGAGTAAAACACCCCCCTTACAGCTGACACTGCATCAGTCCACCTGTCCATACAATACTCTGTCACTCATGAGAAAGACTGGCAGATACTTCTGCTCCTTTACTTGGGGCTGTAACTGTCTTCACATCCAGATGGATCAACTACTGTGTTCTGGCCGAGAACCATGATCTTAGATTTTGAGGTGCTGACCATCATCCCAACCACTTCACACTCAGGTGCTAACCTCCCCACTCTAATTGAAGATCAAGATCTGATGAAGCCAGCAGGACCATGTCAACTGCTAAAAGTAAAGACCCAGTTCTGAGCTTCCAAGAACAAATACCTACCTCCCCATGGCTGGTCCCAGCTTTTCTATGAACATTAAGAACAGAATGTGACAAGGGGTGCCCACTGAAAAAGGTGTTTGATTTTGTGTTGAGGACACAGTTACAACTCTGTCTTTGGTTATATATAAGGAACGGATGGCCTGTAGCAACTGCTCCAACACCAACACTCTTACAAGTTCCCTCACAGGATTCCACGGGCAACCTTTGGGTTTCTGGCCGGGTCATTAGAGTTTGCCTGCTTAGTCTAGCCTTCTTCCACTGCAAAGCAAGGTTTTCTAAACTAAACCAAACTTTTCTAAGCAGGCTGAGCAGTTTGGATACCATGATGATTACAGCACACCACCAGGTGACCCTTTTTAAAATGGAAACTATCAGCCTGGTCTGCCACTCCACATGTGTTGTCCCTGCCCACTAACACTGATGTTAGCCAAGACAGCTCAGCAACTTTCAGGTCTTTTAGCTTTTCAGAGTGAGTCTCATGCACACCTGGAGCTTCTTTTCAACCTTTATAGAATCCTACCAGAAATATGGGTGAGGCTTTCAAAGTCTTCACATTCTGCCTCCACACAGAGGTATTGCCAGGCTCAGGAGTTCTTCACATTGTTCTTTAAACCACTCAAAAACATCTCCACTCAGGTTAATCCGTGTTCCAGTCTCTTGAACACAGGCTGAGCCAAGCCCTGCTTACTCTTCCTGAATTGTATTACATTTGCAAGAACTCTCTCGAGGCAAAGTTAACGTCTCGTTCCAAAGATCACCCAAATCCCTCCTCCACCTGGGTTCTTGCCTTAGTAAACCACCAGCCCCTCTGTACCCATTTGCTGGTTTAATGGTTGCTTCAGGCAAACCATAGATGAAGGGCCTCCTTCTACACCATAAAGACCCTTTTCACCTCTGGTGTCCACCAGCATACTCTCAGGTTGTTGCCAAAAGAGACATTGCCCTCTTCACCAGAACAGATTTGCCTGATACCCTACCAGGAGTTATTGCCCCTACAAAACAGCTCCCAGAGTCATAAGGACATGAACCCCCCCCCCCTTGTGAAAGTTGCATTTGTAGCATTTTGTTAATAATAATAAGAATTTTTTTTTTACTTTGTTTAATATGAATTATTACACTACAATATTACCAAGCACTCTAATTGGTAAGCTAACTTATTTTCATCTAAATCACCAGAAAATTCGGTAAACCAGTTTTCTGCTTTCTTTGGTTTCTTTTTAAATGAAACAAATAAACAAACCGCATCAATCAAAACTGGGTGATACTGGGTTCTTCATCTCCTTCAGATGTGTCTGGCACAGGAAAGTAAACACAGGAAGAATGTCCCGCAGAAGTTCTTATCTGCCCAGATACCAGGACGTTAGTCCAAGACAGGCCCCAATTCATTCTCCTGCAAACACTGGCTGCAAGTAACTTTTTATTTGACTCGTCCAAATGACACAAAGCATGGCCCAGCATGCCACAGGAGTCTTAAAGTCATGGATTGCCTTCTATAGTCTGGTCACATGGCAGTCAGATCACATTCCCAACAGAATCCATTTGTAATTGGACTCAGATTTTTGAGGTTTTGTGTTGTTTGTTTGATAGCACCTGCTGTAATAAGATCTAAACAAATACACTCTATCAACTACGTAGAGAATCATTCAGCCAATTAACCAGAGTCTGTTTTAACCAGCTGAACAACACAGGTCGATCCAAAAACACCTCTAGTCACAGTCAATGTGGTGAAGAGCACAATATGACCTGATTACACCCAGCACACCTTCAGCACACCTTCACAGTAATCCGGCAGTGTTGGTGTCCAAAACTGATGATGATGTCAAAACCTTTGAGGGATTTATTTTAACCTTGCTCTTATTTTATGGTCTTGTTGCTGTGTTTCATCACTTGTGGTTTGTCTGTAAAACCTGTTTTATAAATTATACCCAACTACTCCAGCTCACCAGCTAACAAACACTGTCTGGTAATTATTGACTAATTACTAAGAAATCTGTGCTCCATGCCTTCCAACCACGCCTCCTTTGGTCATGCCCTCTCTTGCCCCTCCCCCTGCATGGCTGCAGCCCGGCTGTATGTTTCTACTGAGAATCAGAACCAAAAGGTTTCTTCAATTTTTATGTCATTACTTGTTCAGCGACTCAAGGATCCTTCATCTTAATCTGTCTTTAATCAATTATTTATGTTTGTGTGTGTGTGTGTGTGTGTGTGTGCAGCCAAAACCTACATTTGATGAAATGTCTCCTGAGCTGACTGCTCTGCTGAAGTCGGCCAGAGAACAAAAAACCTTTAAAGAACACAACCTGCTGAAGGTGCTTGTCAAACTGTCTCACTGCCTGTCTGTCTGTTTTAGAAACTCGGCCATAGCAGCAATTGAAATGTTGAAAATTTGAATCAAACGCAAATTATTTTAATTGACTAACGTCAATAAGTAGGTGTGCATGTGGCTTTTTTTTGACCAATAGCTTACCATCTTCACATAGTTAAAGTTTCATTGAATAGAAAGAGTAGCTTACTTTTCAGTTAGTGACTGGGCTTATTTTCCATTCAGTAACTGTTTCTTCAATTAATTTACTACCCCGAGAACAAAATATCAGGGTAAGGCTGAGGCACTACTAAAGCCCCCCCCCCGCAAACCTAACACCTGATTAATTTGTCCATTTTTTTCTCTATTCCTTGTTCAGACATCAGAGAAGGTGGAGACGGTCTACTTAATGACGGACCCATGTGACCAAGACCAGCCAATGACCGACAAACCACAGGTAGCAATGGGAAATCTTATGGGACCACCCCCTTGTAACCCTCCGCCCCCTCCACCAGGGGCCTGCATGTCACATACTGATGATGTCACAGAAGAATGGGCCAGCAATGATGACAGTGATAATGCTAATCATGCTAACCAGGCTAACAGTCCAGCAGATAAACTGGAAGTCGGTGATGATTATGTCAGCGATGATGAGCCTAGTAGCCAGGCTAGTGATGATGATGCTAGTGATGCCAGTGAAGATGTTATCAGCGTGTTAGCGCAGGCAACAGTAGAGGAAGTTATGGAGGCTGCAGTTAGACAGGCTGAGAGCCCAGGCACTTTCGATGCTAATCTGAATAGCATTGATGCTAACTTTGCAATTAGCCAGAGTGAGCAGGACCTTACTAGCACGGAGGCTACCAAATGCCCTGGCATTAGACCCCATTCTGTTCTGGATTCTCAACCTGCTGGAAGCCTGTCTTTGAGCTACAACGATGATGAGGACTCCAATGGCTCTGAGGAGGATGATGAAGGATGGCGATTTGGAGAAAATTCTCCTACTGCTTTATCCTGCCCCACCTCCAGACGTTCCCCCCGCTCAGCCATTCGGAAACAGCCACTGAACCTCAGTGACGACGATAATGATGAGTCTGAACCTCTGCCGGAGGTAACAAAATCTGCCATTGTAAAACTTGCCTTATTAGTCCCCCTTCCAGAGCCTCTGAGAACCTTCCAGAACCTTCTTCAGCAAAACCTGCCCCAATGACTCCTGCCCCAAAGACTCCTGCCCCAATGACTCCTGCCCCAGTGACTCCTGCCCCAGTGACTCCTGCCTCAATGACTCCTGCCCCAAAGACCCCTGCCCCAAAGACTCCTGCCCCAAAGACCCCTGCCCCAAAGACTCCTGCCCCAATGACTCCTGCCGTGTCTGCTGGTGATATCAAGGCAGTGCAGCAAATCTGCAGAGTATTTTATCTCTAAAAACAGGGAGACGGACTGGATTATCATATCATATGTAAATGGGGTAAATTATAAGCAATAAAATCTAATGAAGTTTTTTTTTTTGCTATAAATCTTATGAATGTTCTCTCTGTTACTATTAGGAGGTCCCAGTGATGAGGAAGACTCTCACATACGAAGCTCCTGGGGTGAGAACAGTTTTAGCTCGTGCTGTAAAGAACAAACCTGTGGTATATTTGAGTAAAATCAAATGAAAGTACCTGAAAAATAAGACTTTTACAGAGATGTCTTTATTAATGCAAGTCCTGAACTCATAGTATTTCAGGTTCAGTATGTTCAACCTTTAGAGATACATGACACCTGCAGTCCTCACCAACTTGTGTTTCATAAACAAAACGTAGATAGCAAACCAGTAATCTTTGACAACACAAAGTAAATGACAAACGTTTGTGTGTTTCAGGGCCAAGTGGATTCAGATCCTCCAGCGGGTTTGTTGCTGAGCTCCCAGACCTTCACTGCAGAGACGTCCAACACCACGACCACCACTCACATCACCAAGGTAACACCTGTTACCATGATAACACACACCTCACCACAACAACACAAATCACTACACTATCAATAGGACATGTCTTGGCAAATCTCTACGAAAGACTGAAGATGAGTTCTGTCTGACATTCAAAATATTAGAGGCAATTAATATAAAAATATCAGTGACTGGTGAGCTTCTTCCACCAGGTTAGGGTTATAGAATAGAAGAATAGAATAGAATAGAATAGAATCTTTATTGTCATTGTACAAGTACAACGAAATTGAATGCAATCCTTTGGTGCATAAGTAAAAGAGA
>JAPZDY010000012.1:28330675-28348351 GCA_029783645.1 Ctenochaetus hawaiiensis | reverse complement strand
GCATTGACTTGCAGCGCACCTAATGCCACCTGCATCCGCCCAGTGCAACCTGCGTGTGGTGCGGTAAAAAGTAATCCCTACAAGTAATCCGTTTTTAAAGAAAGTAACTGTATTCAAAATACACCAATTTCAATTGTAACTATAACGGAATACAGTTATCCTTATTTTGTATTTTAAATACGTAACGCCGTTACATGTAATCCGTTACTCCCCAACTCTGTATATTAAGTAATGCCATCAAGCAGTATCAGTAAGTTTATATTTTCTAGCTCCAGGAGAAACTACCAAGTTTTGCGTTGCATGACTTACAAAGTAATATTAACTTATTTTATGGTCACAAAATAAAGGATCCATTTACATGTGTCCATGTGTTTGTGGATAAAGAGATGAATGACTATGAGGCACAAAAATGAAAGTGTAAGTAGTTAGTTTAATAAGTAACTGCAGGTAAGGTTATAATGGCTTTCTGTGTTTATCCAGTGACAGTGTGCTGAGATCACAGCAGTAAAAATCCACTCCTTCCTCCCTCTCTTGTATATTTTCTGGCACAGATTAAGAGATTTCCAGTAAGCCTACGTGCAACACACACATTTTGGCATGTGGCCAAATCTACCTGCTAGACGAGTATGTTGACCTAGAGGGAGGCGAACAGAGACATTCTCACCTCACTAAGGGTTGTGTCTGTGTTTAGTGTGTGTGCTATACTCAGCTTGTCAATTAACATTTATAAAAAAGGAAGTAAGTGAAGATTAAAACCCAGTTTGTTGCAGTTGACGGGGCTCTAAATTTAGCTAAAAGATCATTCAAATTTTTTCAAGTATTATCCTTTGTGCATCAGAAAGACATGGATTGTTAAGGTATTTTCATGAGGTGCTGCTAGCAAACAGCAACTTGAATCTGACCAAATTCTTTACTGTTCAGAGCTGTAGTTGTGTTGAGTGTTATTAAAGACAAATCATTTAATGAGGGCTCTATTGTTGCTTATTGCAAAATATGCTACTTTTTCTTTTTTTCATTTCCATTATTGCATGAAGGTTCTGCTTTTTTGGTGTTAAAACTAAAACATTACAAAAAATATATGTAAACATGAACTACTTGGACTGACAGCTACAACAAAGCATTAATTTGTCAGCTGTATCAGTCATGCATTAGCTGAACATGAAGGGGATATCAAATTTCAGCGACTGACAAAAAGTTGTGCAATACCTCATTGGGCTTTTTTTTCTATTGTGTGACAAAGATCTGAACATGAAAAAAAGTGATTATGAGCATTTTTGTTAACAAGATCACAAATAGGCTTGTATTACGCTTGTATTGTATTATTATACTGAACAAATCAAATCATTTTACTGTAATAACATGAATGCTTGGTAGTTGCTGCATTATACTTTTTACTTTGTACGGAGGAATTGCTAAAATACAGAACAAACCACCGTTTAACTATTTCTTTCTCTAGTGTATTAAGGATCCCCCCAGACAAAAATATGCCTGACCAGTGTTGCTCATTGATTTTTTTTGACTATTTTCACAGCCAAAAGGTTCACTTAAATATAACTATGCAATTAAAATTTAAAATATATCTGTCATACAAAAAATATGCAGTCAGACCCAAAACAAACTGCAAATGGTAACACACTGCATCTAAACTTTTTAGGTTGACAAAATCTTTCTCACTTGTTGCTACCAGACTTTGAGTAACACATAGTTAAACCTTAAATCACACAGAATGCCAAATGCCCCAAGTAGGTTAGATATGAAGGAACCCTTGCAGTACTTTTTTGACTGGGCCACTGTACTGAGACTTGCAAACATAAATAACCTAAAGAAGTATGTTTGTAGACAGTTGGGTTTTAAATCAGTTTATAATACTAACTGGTAAAATTATATGAAGATTACAAATTGTGTAAATATTATAATAAAAAGCTATGGACTTTTTTATATGTAATGATGGGACAGAGGCCCAATTTTGCCCAGAATATCTTGAAGTGAAAGGACACTCTTAAGGGCTAATGCAACTTTCTGAATATATTAATAATTATTTTCAGGTTAAGACAAATCATTTGAGGAGTACTTTACACCCAACGAGTGACAATATCTCCATGGCACTGATTAAGGATTTAATAATAAGGACTAAGAAGTATTAATTTGAAATGACAATGTTACAATTAAAGAAGCTGAGTGTTTGCCTTACAGATTCAATGACAGACCACAAATTGCAGATAATGCAGTTGTTTAACTTCTTAGAGTTTTTTTTCTATGACCATATTATCAATTTGAGTATTAAACATGTGTTTGCAGACATGAAAGAGAGAAAAATTTTCTTATATTATTTACTCTTTCATTTTGATGACTGTTATGTTTTGACACTAGCTGTAGCCCTGGAGGTAAAGCAGGTCATCTACTAATCCAATGGTTAGTGATTCAATCACCAGCTCCAGTCTTCATAATAACATTTGAGTTAAATGGAAAGGATGTGGCAGTTGTAAAAAGACTTTCAAAATATGTAGCAGCAGATGTCATCAGGCAAGTTGGAAGGGATTTAGTTCTGTCACAACTTTATAACTATATGTAATTTGGTCCTGCGCTTTAGTGAAAGATAGAAGGGATACAAGTAGCAAAAGACATGCATGGCAGACTGATTTGGACAACTAAGAATCAGAAATCTACCCATGTATATATAAGTCCTATGCTACCTAAATAGTTATTTCACTAGCAAGGACCACACGTTCAATTAGAAGATCATTTTAACAATTTAATAAACACCCGGTGGAGGGGAATTCTCCGCAGCTCCTGGGCACGACAGACCCCCCAAATAAACAAACAATATTTGAGACAGGACAAGGCATATCTTATCTTATCTTTTTGATATCTAAAGACTAAAAAAAGGCAAGAAAACAGATATGGCTTCTAGTAGGTATGAGCGAGTACAGTATTATCTGTATCTGTATCTTTATCTGGTCAACTAACCAAATTATTTGTATCTATAACTATGTTCGGAAGTGGGCGATGCTTGAACCAGAAGTGGATGTTTTTTGAATAGGAAGTAACCTTTTTTGTCTGAAATTGATGTGTGTTGATTAGGAATTGTTAAAATTATTTATTCTGAATCTGTATACAGAAAAGCCTCAGAATTGAGCTTTAAATAAGTGTTTTCACTCACAAGAACAAACAAACTACTAACAGAACAAGTTTTAAAACTTGAAAGAATAAACTTCAATGACTAAATGAACACAACACAAGCAATAAATGCATTAGGTTTAAGCGTTTTCACTTATTGTCCTTTTTAAGATTTTATGTTGTGGCAGTACATTTTTTTTCTACACAAAATAAAACAATTATGTGTGAGTGTGTTTGTGTTTGTGTGTGTGTGTGTGTGTGTGTATATGCCAGACGCCCCAGCAAAAGTATTCCGCTGCAGATGTTGTGGTTGTTTATTTGTTTTGAAAAATAAAATGCTGTTCATTTCTTGCATAATTTACAATTTCGTGTCTCCTCTAATTGCGCTTTAATTGATTGATGCAATTATGGCAATATGTGGGGAACCCCAGGGATAGGAATTCAAGAATAACCAATTCTGAACTCATAATCTGTAAAAATGTGTCTAATCAGACTCAGACATCAAATGTAAAGTCTAGCAGAAAGCAGAACTGGAGCAGCATGAGGGAGACTGAATGTGTAAAACAACCCCAAATAACACTGACTCTGACAAACCACTCAGTGCACAGTGACATTTACACACAAAAGAAACATCCACAGATAAACCTGCACTAATGGTTAACAGATAAGGAGAATATTTAAAATTACACCTGAAAATGTGATCTCTCTTTGCTGAAAGTAAAGGTAAAGGTTTAAAGGTAGTTTTCAAAGATTAAAAGAGTTTGTTTTTCTACCCAGCCAATGAGAAAAAGCATGAAATGAAGAGTGCTTGGGCAAGATCCTGAACCTCAGACTGCTCCTGATGACTGTTTCATTGGTGTGTGAATGTCTGTGTATGAGTTCCCATTGAGCAGGTGGACATTTTGTAAAGACACCTTCCATTAGTTTGTGAATGATGAATGATAGTGTAGTGTGTCTACAGTTAGAGGCATCACATAGCAGTTCAAGACAAGTTCATAATTGTGCTGAACAATGTGATGATAAACACACAAACCTGTGTAAAATCTATCAGCACTGATTGTTTATTTTACTCATGCATGTTGACTTTTACAAAAGGTAACACACGTTACATGGTTCATTTGAAACCCTTAACGCAAGCATATTGTTGCATAAGGTTGTCAGGGGTGCAGTTTTGAATTGTGCTAGTTGAAAGGAGACTTGTGTGTTATTGTGTAACCCTGGCATTTTGGAACACTATTGTAGTGAACCGGTTGTACAGGTTTTTTTTGCACCACACCAATGAATCTCTCATATAAATCAGTATGACGGCCTGTTTTCATGATTGTTCCTGGTATTTTGCAACCCTTAAATACAGTCATGGCTTCTTTTCTGCACTCTTGTTTGCAGGTAAGATAAGTAATAAACTACAAATGCCAAATATAGTCTTCAAAGGTTTATTAGGCATGTGTTTATCTCAGTTAATTATAGTTCACATTAGCCAATTAAAGATGAGCTTGTCAAACCTGGTTGAAGCCCATACAACCCATACGTACAGAAGCATCTTACAATACAATCTAGTTCAACACCTAGAGTTTCATTTCATCTTACATAAACTGTATGTAGTTTGCAGTTGCCATGTATTAACAGTTATTCAACAGTTATTCACTGAAATTAGTACCCAAGAATTCAGCAGTATCTGATTCATGCAAAATTGAGCTGTACATACTACAGGCTTGGAGACCCAGTTGTTGAGAAGAGTTTAAAGCAATGGCAACATACGGAGGAGCATGCACTTGGTGACAGTGGCGAGAAGAAACTTTCTGCAAACAGGCAGAAACCTCTGAGAGATCCTTGCTCAGAGGTGAGCAGTCATCATTTAAATCATAGTATTCTAATTCTCAATAATGAAAAAAAAAATTGATAAGTAGCTCAGTAGGTGGAGTGGATTGTGTACCAATGAGACGGTTGGTAGCTAATTCCCAGCTCCTCTGGTCTTTATGTCGTCCTTGGGCAAGTTACTGAACCCCATACTGCTCCTGATGACTGTTCCACAGTCGTGTGAATGTGTGTATATGAGTTCCTTTTCTGACATTTTGCAGAGAAGCCACTTGCTTTTATTGTTAATGTAGCTCAAGTGGTAAAACTGGTCGTCTACTAATCAAAAAGGTTGGTTCGATCCCAGTGGCTATGCCAGTAGCGTGTAAATGAGTGTGTATAAATTTCTGATGAGCAGGCTGGCACCTTATAGAGCAGCCTACCTCAATTTGTGTGTGAATGGGTGATTACTGATTTGTGTAGTCAACTGCCTTGAGTAGTTAAAAGATAAGAAAAGTGCTAAATAAGTACAATTTATTTTCCATTTACCAAGATGGTTCCACGGGAGAGGAGATTGGTAGTTGGAAGTTCTGGCAATAGTTCTACTTTTGGAGACTTCTGGAGCTGCAAGATAGACTGAATTTTGTGACTACAGTGTTCTAGCTGGATAATGTGGTATTTTGAGCTCTTCAAAAAATAATGATTACTTTGAGTATCACTGATTTTAAATTCTTTTTCTCACTTTTCTTGTTCAGTGCTTATGAGCTTCTGGTTTTAAATCCTTTTTACTTGGAGCAGTGCAGAGAGGCTGATATGGGAAAAATATGATTACTTATCCCAGTTGTTAGGTGTAAGGTGTTTGGGGTCAAGTGTGAGCGCAATTTTCAGTCTTTGGTAATTCTTATTATCGTCATATATTTAAAGCAGTGTTAAAGTGATATTTTCCTAAAATTCATTATGTGGCTTAAAATGTAGTTATCAGTGTGCCTCTGTGCCTCTGTGATGAACAGGAGATGTTTGAATTTTTTCTCCCCAATCACTTGGCGTCTACAAAAACCAGAAAATAAACAATTTAATCAGTTCCATAAACCTATTCAGTACCGGGAGTTTATGAGATTTTTTTTTCCCTTGAAGGTGTCTGGTTTTTTACTTTGTTTTTTTTCAGACCAACAGGAGAAAAGGTACTGCACATGGATCTTAAAAGACTTCTTGTCCTAAAGACCAAATCTACTTTTGATTGAAAATGATAATGACACAAAAACTAGGTGTGGAAATAGCAAACTGACATAGACCACTATCTTATTTAATGTTTAAATATCATGGTATGTTTGAAAATTCCAATTTGAAATTTTTAAAATGCATATTGTTTTCAGTTGTATCATTTTCATTAAAAGCGACCTGGGGAGGAAAATTTCCAACCCCTTCCATTTGTCAAAGAGGCAATGAATCTTGGTGAGTCAACTGGAATATTTTTTAGACACACTGATGACTTTGCCTCACATTGAATCTTGTGAAAATATCAGTTTAAGGTCTGATCTCATATTCTGGAAAACATTTACTGACAAATTTCTACATCCTTTATTACATAATTTTCTGTAAAATTCTGTCAATTTGATTCCTTACCAATTAACTATGAAGATAAATTAGAGAAGCTTAAAAAACAATCCAAACATGATTTCAATACATGTAAAAAGTTATTGAAATAAAACAACATTCTATGAATCAGGGAATATTGTTAATGATATGAAATTTATTCCACAAACATAGTCCACAAATACATACATTAATCATTTCACAGAGAATGAAACCAAAATAGATTGATCATATTGAACAGTACTGCAGCACAATCATAAAAACAATGTGGAACTAATTTCTGACTGACTCAAATAAACTGTTTTCACATGTGATGATCATCATAGAAAAGATACAATTAATTTACTCTAAATAATCTTCTACTCAATCATTGTGTAAACACTGCACAATAAGTGATACCAATAAACATGTAGTGCACAATGTAACTGATGTGAAGTATCAAACATAAATAGTTTTCCATGTTCTGTTTTTATCCTTGAGGCTGAGTTTTCCATTAAAACATTTTTCTACACATAGTCCTGTATCCTTATTCATAACTGATTTGACATTTAAATGGAAAACTGAAAGTAAAGGTTTCAACTTTTTACAATAACAAGACAGTGACATGAAAATAAGAGAATAAGAAAGAAAAAAAAGAAAAAGAAAAAAACACAATATTTCCAGTGCCAAAATGTAGTCACAAATGCTCATTTACCAAAACAAAAACTCCATTGTGACAGATCAGGATTAGTTGGTCTGACATGTTAAAAATCAAATCAAATACAAACAAAACAGAAAAACTTAAATACAAACACCTGGGTGAATTCTTTACAACTGTGAAAAGTTTGCTGCTTCAATCTCTAGATGCTTACAGAAGCACACAGCCAAAACTATCAATTTTGGTTGCTACGTCCATAATATTTTTTTTGTAGTGACCTCACTCAAAAACACAAAACAGGTACAACATTAATAATGGTTCATAAAACCTACTAGAGCCAAAAACACTGGCTTACATTTTCTGCAACACCTTCCTTCTAAGAGGAAGTTAGTGTCTTAAACATCTGGGGCAGCAAGGAGTGTTTTGCAGATAGGCCACACAGGTATTTCTAGTTCCTAAACAATGCTTGGATGTTTTTTTTGGCTTCTACCCACTTGGTTACTGATACCTCACATGGTCATGCCCATTTCTTCAATCTTCCAGCCACTGGAGTTCTTTCCAAATTTGTAAACAAGTCTGCGGCCGTCAACCCGCTCAAGGATCTCCCTTTTATAGTAATACCTGTGGAAAAAAGTCAAGTTCAAGACACAAAGTACTGTTCTCCCAAACACTGTACCCTACTCATTTAAAGCACTTGTTAGTATTAAAAAATGTTAAAAGGTATTCCAATTCTCCTCTTCCACTCTGTTACCAGACAAGGATTAAAGGAGCAATTTGCCAAGTCTAAATGTTAAGGTCTGTTAATTAATTACAGAGAGTATCAGTCCAGCAAAAGACTGGCATGTGAAAGCCAGGGGTATCAAAAGCCATATCATTTTGTGTAAAATGGAAAATATAGTAACCAACATTTTTGGAAACTGACACATACTAGGAACAGGTCAGGATATCTTCAAATGTAACACTGAGTCACTGGAGAAGCACTTTTGATGTAGCCAAATAATGTAAAGCAGCACTGTCTGGGATGGTTGTTTAGTTGTGACATCTACAACATTTTAATGTTGTTTTAATGGGCATTCTGTCATATGATAGAAAAATAGAACGCAACTGGTTATTTTGTGTTAAAGGCCTACAGTAGCAACAAAACAAATGTCTTAAAACACTGAACTTCATCTGTATACATGCTGAATAATTTCAGTCAGCATTTTTACAGCCAGCTCTTTGCTATTGGTTGCTTCATGAACTCACCGCATGGCACGACTGAGTTTCTCATATGTCATGCTGCTGTTCTTCTTTTTCTGGCCCCACATCTGAGCAACAGCCTCAGACTTGAGGAACTTAAAGACACCCTCACGGCGGTCTTCCCATTTCATCAGGCCCTGGTTTCTCTCTGGGTGGATGAGAATGTCTCTGATGAATTCCCATAGGTGAGTACCACGAGGCGCTGCAAACAGTGGGGCACAGTGAGCTTTAGCTATGTGCACAGATATGCAAGCATAAGCATCTGAGTTAAACGTGTATGCATCTGCATTCTATTAAACACACAAAGCAGAATTTGTTTAATAGCTCAGGACTGCTTATGTACAGATGCCTTTTGAGTAGTGTTTACCATGACAAATGAGACCAAATGCTAATTTTTGTAATTTTAACGTAGCCTCACCATGTTTGTTTTTCTTTGAATTGGCATAAATGGTGCTGCTATGCTCTCTGCCAAGTTTAGGAGGTCGCCCCCGTGGTCGCTTCAGTCTCTCAGACTCTCCTTTCTCTGTTTTGATGTGTGTCTCTGTCAACACAACAATTACTAGTTAGACGTTTACTTAAGCTAACTGCTACTGCTGAGACTGGGAACACAAGAACCTTAAAAACAATGATTTTTTTTTTTTTTTTTGCTTACTGACTTGAAATTAGAGGATAGGAGAACTCAGGGTCTGATTCACTACTGCCAGACTCTGGTGAGCCAAGGTTTGAGAAGCCAAACATGCCACCTAAACACATGGGAGACATACAGAATTTGAGATGTATGGAATCCATGAACTGATATGAAGAACTGATATGCAGACAAGTTAAGTGAATGATAGCAACCACGTGAGAGTAAAATGAAATACTGACTGTTCGAAGAGGAGCTGAATTCGCTGTCAGACTGATTATCCGACAAGTAGTCAATGTCTTCTAGAGGTGTCATGGACTCCATGGTCAGACTGGCCAGATCATAATCATCCTTGTAATCAAACTCTCTCTTGCTGACAGTTCCATCAGCTGTTAACAATTATAATAATAAGAATAACATTTGACCTGTGATTTTCACACAGTAGTATTCAATGCTAATATTAAAATGTCAAAACAATATGTACCTTGACCAATTTTAATGGTGCTGAGTAAAGGAAAGTTGAGGTTGTCCAGGAAGTTGTCAAGCAGCTGGCAAGTCTCGTTTAGCTCTTGTCCTGACAGGTTCTGCAGGTCTGGGATGCAAAAGTGTAATGAGGAGATGAAATGTGATATAAGCTGTGAAACAACATTCATACAAGAGAAGAAAATAAAACTTTTTAGCAGCAAAGCCTGTGCATAGAACTACATTGCTGGCCTCTCGAAACAAAGATCAAATCTTAATTTTTTTTACTGCAATTTCTCAGTTTGTTCAACTCAGTATTTGATTTTGAATTTTAAAAAATCATAATGTAATCACAATGAGCTATTTTGTTTTTCCTTTTCATATTTTTTAGTAAAAAGGTAACAGGTGACAAACATTCAAATAGCATGACACAAGCATGAAGTTTCAGCTATTCTTCATGATAGATGATATATTACCATGCTTAGCTTTGAGTTCCTGCAGACTCTGGTGCAGGTGTAAGCCAAGCTGTGAGCCGAAGAGCTCAATGATCTGGTCTGGGGTCATCTGGCAGATAGAAGGGCCATCCATGGTACAACATGACAGACTTAGGGTGCGTGCATCAAACTTGTTGCTCTCTACATGATCACTTATCCACTCTAGAACATTGTCTGCTGTCCAGCAGTAAGGGCTGATGTGCCTGTACCACTCATCTGTAGATAAAGAGGCAGAGGCAGAAATTCCTTGATATTCTGCAGAGTATAGATTGTGTCTTTTACAGAATGCTCTATCTGTGCATTAGCCACAATAGTAAGCACTGGGCATTAGACACACAGATTTAGAAAATGTTCAAAAAATCTAATCTTGATCTAATTAAGTTTAGTTTATTTGTGATTATTTCTTCCACATAACATAAACAATTTACATACACATGCATCCTAAATTTGCTGCAATATAACTGCTCAGCTATCAGCCACCAGTGATATGGACTGATGCCAGCCTGCATCATCACTGGGGCTGGATTTGTGTCTCTAAGGTCAGACAAACAAAGGCAGAGCTGTTTCAGCTATGAGGTGGCAGCATTCTTGTTTGACGGTTATGCAGTTAAGACAAACACGGATATGTTAAACATTAGCCTGGTAAATGATTGAGCCAACAGTGACTGAATGAGGTCAACCAAAGGCTTAAAAACACAGATGGTCCCATTGGCTGAAGTTAAGGAGAAAGGATCATGTTTACATGTTTTGTCTTCAGACGAAACTATCCCAGAAGAACCGGCAGTACTGTAATGATTAATAGCTTAAGGACTAAACAACTTTTGTATCACTTATGTCACATGAATCAGACATATAACTGGATTTCATAGCAAAGATAAGACAGAAATTCGTGTCACAGCAGTAGTTTATGTTTTTCTTACCACTTGCATTGGGGCTGTACACTGGATTGCTGCCCTGCAAGTTGTTAATGCTGGGCAGCACACCGGGCTGTTGTGGTAGGATATCAGGGACACTAGTCTGATACATGGTGAGGTTGGCACCAGTCAGGACACTGCTAAGGCACAGTGAAGACATGAAGATACTGAGAAAGATAGAAGATGATACATGTATACGCATTAGATTAAATACAGCCTACAAAGAGAATATTATCCTCTGAACAACTCTCTGAACAAATTTGTTTGGTGTTGTCCAGTTTTGTAACACAATAAAACCTGTGTCACTTCTAACCATAGCTGTTATAAAAATTAAAAAATAACATTAACCAAATATTCTTACCTGAATCCTGTAGGAACCACAGTATGATGCAAAGGAATGTTTCTCAAAGACAATGTAAGCGTTGTTTGAGGGCTCTTCTCTGCCTGTTCTCTGTGTATTTTCAGTCTCTAAGACAAAGATGCACCTGTTGCTGTGTTTAAACACCTGTGAAGTTTTATATCCTGCAAGGAGTAAAGGACAGCCTCAGGTGAGTTCAGGGGAATTCCACTTGAAACTGGCCACACCTCTATTCCTCCTCCTCCACTTTCCTGAGAACTTGATCAACAAAACAAACCTGACCTGCTATTCTATAAACTTTTTCTTACTAATTTTTTTTCTTATAATCAGTTTTTCTCTGATTACAGTTGTTTTTCCTGCATAGACTGGGCTACTTTTATAGGTTTGCTTGATAAGATCACTTTACTTACATTTGAAAAGAGTTCTGTAAAGAGCTGAAGAACCTCTTACTTTGTACATAAGAATCAATGTAGTGTCTCAAACCTGTAGTTGAATTACATTGGCCTCAGTAAATGCTTGAATATCAGTTTTTTTTTTTTTGTAGATTAGAATTCATAGCCCAATATTTGCGTCCATCTAACCAAAAACAAACATATAAACAAAGTTTTCCTTTTTATTTTCTTATTTTTTTCAAAACAATATTTTGACTGTTTGTTTTCTGTAAGCAATAACAGCAAGTTAAGAACTATGATACATGTATGATATGTTACAATGTGACTGTTAACTGACTTGACTTTTGAGATATTTCCATTACATCACCTTTTACTCTTAAGGAGTGGGGAGCTGACAGAAGTTTGAAGATGGTCACACTTTCTAAAAATAGCCCTATACGAAGTATTTGACAGTAGCAAACATACCAGTTTTATCAGTCAACAGTGAAGCCTGACTGATCAACAACTTTATCAAGTGGCTTTTTATTTCACTGCACACAGTTACCTCTTAATATGTAACCTGCTTGCTGTGTCTTTGATAAAACTCTCTCTCTCTCTCTCTCTCTCTCTCCCTCTCTTTCTCTCTCTCATATAAACATGATTTTAAAGAAATGAAATGCTAAATATAGACTTGTTGATTGTCCATACAGCATTTGGCACTGACATGCTCAGACAAACCTGAGGGAAAGCTATATTAAGAAACAGGCACAAAAAAACCAAGGCAAATGTGAGTAAATGTAGTGTTTATTCTAACTGTATCCAAACAGTGATAAGTCAGAATACTGCAGGGTAAGCATACATTAATTATAAAAGGTCTGTCAAGTGTCATGTGTAGAGGAGCAGGCTTCTGTATTGCAGGAGAGCTCTCACCCTTGATGCAGCTCACTGCTTCACTTTGTATGGAAGTGAACAACTGCCACAAAACTACATGTTCTCATGGTTTACCACAAACAATGCACAATGTAAACAGGGTTAAAAATCAAGCATGTAGTACAATAATAAAATGTTTGTGGAATCTTGAATTTATATTCACAAACTCTACAACTCCGTAATTGTAGTGATTTCTGATATCAATCACTAAAAGTGGGCAGTAAGACACAACTACACTGTACTAAATCTTTAAGGTATTGGGTGGAGTTAAGGGCAAAGCTTTGTGCAGGCTGTTCATTTCTTTCACAGCACATTGGGACAACTGTTTGTAAATGGAACTGGTACTGTTACGTTGAGACTGAACACAAGCTGTTGCCATAAGTGTATTATTTCAAGGAAAGTTGAACATCTGCAATTTTATGTTTGCCCATACAGGACTCCACCTCCTCTGCCAAAGATTCCTTACTAGCTGAGATTTGAAGCTAACCTTGCAAGACAGCTGGGCTGTTGAGATTCCAAGTCTGAAATCTTGCAGGTCTATATTAAAATGCTCCAACCAGATTTATTGATCTGAAGCATGGACATGGATAAAATTTACCTTGAATTCTAGCAATAACAAACAACTGTGGTTTTCAATGTCAATGGTTGCTTTTTTGAGTTTTGGGATGTTTAAGCCCAGGAACTGCATTACAGGTACACTGACTTGATAGGATCAGCTAACTCTTGTTTTTCCTTTTTGTTTTTCCTTTTTGTTTTACCCACAGAAATAATGTTCATTCAAATTACTTTCAGTCCATATTCACAAACTGTCATTGACTTTGGTTTTACTTCAACTTTTTCTTGTAGTTGCATTGATATGTATTGCCCTGCAACAGCAAGAAGCCACTCATTGCAAAAGTGTTACTCTGTTTAGGTGTGAAAGGGAAAAAGCACTGAGGTGCAGCCAGCTGTTCTGATGTCCAGTGATACATTTGTCAAATGGTATAAAAACAATGTTTTGGAGAACCTGAAAGATATATTACTGCAAATGTGACAAGATTACATACAACCTCTGTTACCTATTTCTGCATTGTTGATGTGTAATTTCAGAGCCACCTGGTGGGATAATAGTGCAACAGCATAGATAAGGCTTCTCCTTGCACACCTTATATGCCTCAGAAAACAAAAATATTTCTATGATGGAGGTGCATGTGAGCAATGTCATGGTTGCTATCTCTGTGTGTAGTGCTATGAAATAGAATTTAAAAGTATCAGTAACCTGCATTGTATTACCTGAATGTAAATTTAAAGTTAAAGAAATTCTTGTACTGAACTAGTAGCTTAATCCACAAATAACTATTTCGATTGCATGTTGAGCTAATACTAATTAGCTAGTCATGTACTTTTTGTCTTTCCCCTGACTATAATGTTTCTAGTTATTGTTTTAGATGATGTTTTTCCATATCTCAGGTATACAGTATTATATAAATGCCTGCTGTGGCATAACACACTTTTAATGAAGAATGTGTGCTGTTAATTTTTAAACTAGGTAGGCTTTGTTAAATGTGTTGTTACACTTGAAAACTTTGCAATACCAGCATGATATAATGTGCTTTGTATTAATTAATGGTTTGTGTTGTTTTTGATGAACTTCTGTAGTTCCATATACCATTTATAGCCAACCATTTAATTTCAGAAGTACATAGTCATCAGTACAAAAGTAAAGTCTTTTTCTTTCATTTGTTAAAGGTTTTCGCACAACAGTAACACCACAGTCAGTGTTACCACTGAAAAATTACAGGTTGGTTTACAAAGGAATGTAAAGAAAAAACACTTAATATTGTAATTTGGAAAAGAACATGTGCTGTGGATTTTCACAAATGTGCCAGCTGTAGAATATGCGTAAAATCAGAGCAAATACAAGCCTTGTGAGACTGTGCTAACCTTCTTTCACTGTAGACTTGAGGGGAAATCTCCATTTCAAGACAGACATAGACTGTTAGGTAACATAACTGTCAAAGTTTCAAAATGTCTAGCAAATTAGACTTTAAAAATACAGGCCTCTCCAGTTACAGTTAATGAGAGTTGCTGATTTTTGTATTTTACTGTATTCAACAGATGATACCATGATGCTATATACAATATAGGTAGCATTTAATGTAGCATTTTTGTGTTGATATCCACTGCTGCTTTCATTGTGGGAAAAGGGTGAATAAGTAAGCATGGGAAGGTAGTTACATGTTACATGTAATTCTATTCAGCATGTGCCTTTGATTGTGTTTCAGTTAATAAGAGCTGTGAACCTGTATGTTTTTTCCCAAATTTCACAACATCACTCACACCCTGTTTCCACAACATGATGGAAAAAAAGCTTAACATGGAATGCAGCCCTGCAGGTTTCTGCTTCTGACAAGGCAACAGCTTTCATCGCCTGGGGACAAACAGGTATATAATTTCATCATGTGTAAGTCATGCTGGCTATGGCGGGGCTTTCCACAAAAAACACAATTTGTTTGAATAGGGAGGCTAGAGCAATGTCACAGTAGAAGAGGGATGTCTTATCTGTTATGTATGAATTTGATGTGTGAATAATAAATTCAAATATCAAAACCCAGCCTCATTTAGACCCTACACAACATTTAGAAACTTAATATTTAGCATGGCCATATACTTTCCCAACCTACATATGAATATATGAAGGAGGTGGAGTGAATGTATCCCGAGTATTCAGCGGAGCAAAATTGTGGTCCTCCACCCCAATTGTCTTTTTTAAAACACACCTATCATACAGTTTTTTTAACTGAGTGACTGTATTATGTAATCTTTATCAGTAAGCACTTTACTATTTTTAGCAACTAACCAAAAAACAAAAAAAAATCACGTTTTTGAATCATTTGTGTTAGCTTAGTCTTGACTGAATGCTACGGTATGCTATGAATGTCTACCACAATTAATTTCCACAGCTGTCTTTTTTAGAAACATGTCATTTAGCTAAACTGTGATTATAAGATGAAAATAGAGAAAATAGAGCTAAACATATCAAGACAATGTTTCAAGACAGCTTATCTGGGTAACATGATGATCATCAGTAATACCTGGGAGGAGCATGTTCAACATCCATCGTCTGCTCTTTCTGGAGCTCCTGATAGGGCTGTGATGTCCTGGCTGACCTGAATTAGCACTCAATTTAAACAGTTAGAAGGCTCCAGAAAACAAAAACACACATGGCTGAATGTTTCCCTGGGCAGCCAGAATGTTTGGTGGAACAAATCATTTATAAATGTGGGTACCATAACTCCCCAGTAGTCACTGATATTAGACTGATGTTCATGTACACTGCAGAATAGATAGAGGAAAGTTGGGTTTTTGTGATTAGTATGGACATGAGATAGAAATTTTATATTGCTACTCCTAAAATAAAGCACTTACTTTAAGAGTAACTAAACTCTCAGAGTTTTGGCTTAAGTGCCCCTCCCTGAGACTCAAAGAATGCATCTAGAATGTGAAAAAATTATCCACTTGTGCAGCGCTGTGAGGCATGACACACCCAGTCACTCTACTCTTGCCCCCACCTTCCCACACATAGGCTACACCTGTGCACACACACACACGCACACATACGCACAACTGTCAAATTTACACTAATGTAATAGTAATATATGCCAGGGTTCTTCAATGAAAATTGAAAGAGGTCCAGTTACCAAAATTTCCACTGCCAGAGGATTAGTTGTCAAAGCAAAACGCAAAAAGCACCCATTTCACAATAAAGCAGATACTAATAAAGAACTTGAAAACTTTGTCTTTCATCTAACAACTCCCTTGTGTTCAGTTACTTTTACAGATGGTGTAAAACTACTTCTAGACATACTCAAAATTAACCCACTATCAACAAATACTGCAACTAACTGTTATTTTGCTCCATAAACAAGTTTTTGGTGATCAACAGTGGTAAGCTAGCTCGGCTAACTGACCTGTGAGTACCCTATAAGATAAAGGTCAACTAGTGTTTTGCCAGTTAAACGCTTTTAATGTGAAGCTGCAGCTGTAGGATTTCAGTTTGCATTAGCAGTAACTTAACACCATGCTCTACAGATAGTGGGTGTTTATTCACTAGAAAGTCAGTGTACCAGGAGTGACACAAGTTTATTAGTTGAGAGGGGAAAAAACAACTGAGATTATTACATTTTCTTTTCAGTCTTTCACAAACTAGTCACAGGTCTGTAAAAAACAGTCACCTGATCCATGCCTGGACCGCAGTCCACCATTTCGTGATGCCTCATCTGTGCTACCAATGCAATCTAACTACTCAGTAGCTATCACTGTGTAAAGTCTTGTAATACTCCTCTCAGTCTGTCCACTGTTGTTTTTATAGCAGGGGTTGGGGAAGTGAGTTGGTGCCAAGAGGAGGGGGAAAATTTGAGAATAAATATTTGAGAATATCAAAAATTTGCATTTGAGGTCAAAAGACGAATATGAGACGAGTGCAGAAGAACAGCTTTTTATTTATTGATAATTACATGCATGCATTTTTACCATTATAGGATACAGGGATACAAGGAAGTTTATTGGCCATTATACAACAGGTTGCATACTGAAATTAAAGTGTGGTTCCCTCTTGATTGATTAAATGATTGTAGAAAAAAAATTAAATTAATAGATATGGGGGAGTTCAGATGGTGCAATAGCTTCTTTAGTGTAGGCAATCTGTTTGGATGTAGTCTACAACACAATATTCAAACACTGTGAGCCTTTTCATTATGTGGCTACCTGAGTGGCTCCTTTGGCAGCAGCAGAGCCTTTACGTGCATACAGGAGTTACTATGGTTAAGAGGATACTCTTTCTCTCAACACATTGACCAAATAAGATTAAAATCTATTTTGTAAGAGAAAATAAGTGTCTAGTATGAAAATGTGGTACTGTTTTGGGAGAATTTGAATCTCAGGGCTGTGGTTAAATATTATTGAGCAGTAAGCTCATGGCATTAAAAAAAAGTGTTTTTCTGAAAAGGATAAGGTTATAATATTCTGAAAGATCAGTTCAATTGAGAAAATAAATAAGCAACCAATTTTACCAGCCCATCTACACTTACTAACCATGGTCAAAATACATGAAACTGCAGTTGTATCCCTTTTTTCTTTCATAGATAATATTTTAATGGTATA
>JAPZDY010000012.1:28285649-28305233 GCA_029783645.1 Ctenochaetus hawaiiensis | reverse complement strand
TGTTACAGTCTTCGTGGTGGGCCTGGATCTGCGTCTGAGGGGGGTGTATGCAGGGGTGAGCAGCAGGGAGAGATGGTCTGACTGTCCGAGGTGGGGGAGGGGTGTTGCTCTGTAGCCGTGCTTGATATTGGAGTACACATGATCAAGAGTGTTTCCTCCTCGTGTTGGACACTTGACATGCTGGTGAAACTTCGGGAGTACAGTCTTTAAATTGGCCTTATTAAAGTCCCCAGCTATAATATGAACGCCATCAGGGTGGGCCCGCTGCTGTTCATTAATGACGTTCAGCAGGAGAGAGAGTGCCGTGCTAGCGTTAGCATCCGGTGGGATGTAAACAGCGGTGACGATCACAACAGTTAGCTCTCTCGGGAGAAAATAAGGCCGGCATCTAACAGACATGTACTCAATGTCAGGGGAGCAGTGAGTCTCTATGATCTTGCTGTTGTTGCACCAATCCTCATGCACGTAAATACAGAGCCCCCCACCTCTGCTCTTACCGGAGTCCTCTGTTCGATCCCAGCGGTGCAGAGAGCGGCCCGCAGCCGGCCCTCCGGTACCCGTTGCACACAAGGTCAAAAAAATACTCATGTTTTTCCTGGGCGGTAGCCAAGCTACCCACCCAGGCTGGAGTATTTTTGCCAAACGGGTACAGGCTGCTGCGCTTCAGGCTTCGGTGTCCATTGTCCGGGCTGTGTGCTCCGTTGGTTACCGTCATCAAAGCTGGTCATTCATGGTCGCTTCCCTCTTCATGGCCGCTGGCTTCCAGGGCCGCTCCTGGCCGCTCCCGGCTGCCCTCCTGTCGCTTGCTCCACCTGCACTCTCGCTCCACCAGCCTCGTCCTGCTCAGTGCTTCTGCCTTTTTATTCAATTACCTTGCCGTGCGCCACACCTGTTGCTAGTTTGCTGATTGTTTCCGGGGAAAGGTTAGTGTCTGTAACGTTTGGGGGCAATGGGAAAAAACAACACTACATGCAAAATAAATATCCACCATAAAACACGATCAAGTAACATAATAAAAAACCAACACAACACTTAAAACAAACACAATAAAGTAAGTAAAACATGCAGCAAACTTATTGAAACATGCATAAAAAACCCCCAGCAACACCGACCCTATCACACAATTGTTAAAGGCACTCAAAATTTATGCTGCTGATACAGGTATAAAATTGCAGAACAGCTGCAGACTTTGTTTAAACTGGTCAACAAATAGGAAAGAAAGCAGTCAGTAGACAATTTGGTGAAAACAACTGTTGAGATAACAGACATAGTTGGTGAAATTTTAATTAAAGCAGCCAAACAAGGACAATTTTGCTCAAATCAGGCATTGTAGCAATTACAGCAGATTTTTGCAATTCTGTCAACCCCTTTGCCAATGCAAATTGTCTTTGCACTCCCTCATGGAAGGGTTTTTCAACCATGCATTGCCTCATAGGCCAAACAGTTGACAGCCGGGACAGCTGATGCTGATGGCGATTACAGCTAACTGGGATCCTCCAAAGTTCACTTTGCATCAACTGTCTGTGGCAGGAATTTTTTGTAAGTCCCCTGGCAGTCCACACCAGTGCAACCTTATTAGAGTACCTACATTAAAATAAAAAATGAAAACATGCATTTTAATACAATGCCTGATTTGTTCTAGATAGGGTTTTTATTGTTACACGTCTCTGTTTTCTCATCTAGGCTTTGATGTAAAAGAATCCAGTCTATATATATTTTTTAAAATTTATTAATTTGGACATACAGTTTGATATAACAGACTAATATTTTAAAGATCATAGAATATCAACAAGTGTATTGGTAATGATGGTGATGAACAGTTAACCTCTGTAGTTTACTGGCAGTGAACTTTATGATAAACAAGTGGATCAAAATAACACTAATACCATTATTCCAGGCAATGGGACAAGTTTTATCATACAGAAAAATTAATAAAAATAATGAACAATATTGGGCCAAGAAGCATCTATAGAAACATACTGTTGGTATACATTCACTTTATTGCAGTGTCTTTTCAAAGCAGGTATATCATTGTTTACTAATTTGCATAGTTTAAGCAGTTTGTCTATTTCCCCAGAAATAAGCTATGTTTACATGTGATTGATGTCTGTACTGTACAATCCAAAATATTATATACACTGACCTGTATATAGTGTATATATCATCATACTTCATCATACACTTAAGCTACATCTACTGCTAAATATCAAACACCTACATTTGGTAGTCATGTCCTAACACATCAGATTACAATTGTTCAAAAATATTTCTGTTCTACCACTTCAAACAATCCCCAATAGCAATAAAAAACACTATTCTTCATAAAAACTGCTAGACCTAATTTAATTTCAAAACTGAACCTGTAAACTTGTGATCAAATATCCATACATCTAAAAATTGTACTCTCTCTTTTGTATGTGTTCCCTTTATAAGAACAATTGAACAAAAAAAAGATAAAGGTATTTTGTTATACCCTTGTTTTGTTTGTTTCGCTTTGTGAATTGAGACCTTGTGACCAAACTTCACATAAATTCAATTTTTTTGAGACATAATGTTTTAAATCAAATTATGAACATATGGTGGCTTTCTTCAAAGGCATGTTACTTGAATGTTGGTAAAGCAGCATAAAAAGCAGACATATAACTATAAGGTAAGGTGTGAGTGGTAACAGCATTCAGATCTGAAGGACTCTGTCACTAAAAGGAGGCTTGACCTAATGCAGAGACATCCCATAAATCTGTTGAGAACAGTATAATATTAAAAAATAATTTTGAAAACAACCCGATTTGCTAGTGACTCTTTACACGGTTATAATACAGATCATACCGATTTTCTGTAAATATGTAGAATTTAAAGATATATTTATTAAATTTCAGTTTACAGAGACTAATAAAATCCAGTCACCTTGCTTTAAAATAACAACAATGAATTTATAACCTGCAGCCCAGTAACATTTTTATTCTGTTTACTCTGATTGGTGGCCTCAAAACAAAATTGACTATGGAATTATAATATTAGATTTAGATTAATTCATTTAAATGACTAGGATTTTAACTTTATAATTAAAAATGTTCCCACCCCACAGAGCATATTCTGTAGCCGGGTGGTAAACACATGGTAAAATTATATGACAAAAATTTCTCACTCGAGCCTATATAATACCCCTTTAAGACATTTGTGTATGTAAATATTTTTTGTTCACATTGAACACTGTATCTTATTGTGCTGTTCATATTTAATGGGATGTGTAATGTGAGTGGACTTCCATTTGACATGTTGTTACCAGCGTTCATCAGATGGTGGCAGAATTTTATTGGATCTCATAACTCTGCCAAGACTTTGCCAAGGGCACCTTAGTCTATCAATCTCTCTCTTTATATTGGGCTAGCAGGACATGCATAGAGGACTGCTCTTAAAGACTTGTGTAAAAAGGCAGGTAAATATACCAAGAACTTGCTCAAATCTGGTCCTGTAATCACTTTTGAGAAGATGCCTGTCAGTATTTTGTGTAAAAGATAGTGTGTATTGAAGGCTAGTAGAGTATTGTGTGAAGCATCCTGGTGCTACTAGCCTGTGGCAGAGACATAGGACAACATTTTCTCAGTTGCACGGACAAAACGCAAAGTTGTCATCTCAGGTGTCCAACTTAAAGTTAAATTATTGTCATGAAGCTGCTTTGAAATGTAAGTGTTATTAAAGTGCCACATTTAACATTTCACTGTTAGTTTGTGGGTTTTGGTTACGTTTTTATTCATTTGTTTCTGTTAAATTTCTATGTATAGCCAGAGCCCACTGGTGTATTTTTGCTGTTTACTTTAATTTTTTTATTTTTTATTCCTGTCAGAGTGTTACTAAAGGCTTTTACGTTTGTTACAAGCCACAGCAAAGTGGAAAAACACTTAAGACTATACATGCTTTTGAGTAAGCAGCTGAAAATAAAGAGCTGGAAGAGCCCAGTAATTGTGTAATGTGTGGCAACTAATTCCTGGGCTACATTTATTTATTATTTATGTCTACTCAGGAGCACCTGAGTGATTCCCAGCTGTGTACACTGCCTGGATTTTACTGTTGATTTTGTTACAAAAGTTCAACTAAATTGAATTTTGAACTCCATATACTGATCTCCCTTACCAAAAGCCTTTACAGTAGGCTGAGGCTATGAACATGTCTCTTTGATGGAAAAGATTAGAGAAAATACTACAGAAAAGAGTGAACACTGTTACTGTCCTCACAGATTGAAACGGAATGACCATATAGAATATAGGAGCCCACAAGTTTGCTTGACAATCCTCCAAGAACCAAGGGTGCTGTGATTGACCAGCCACCAGTTGTATTGATATTTGTTCTAATAATGAATTAATGAATTAATGAGTGAATGAATGAATGAATTATCAAGACTGATTATGATGCTAGGCACATATCTGGACTGGGATCTTTTCTTAAATAAGCATTAAAATATTTAACAGGGAACTGTAGTTGAATCTAACAATACAACAAATTTAAAGTGAATAAATGTACCTCAGTGCTTCAGCTGAATAGATTGGAGGTTAGAGTTCTTAAGAGTCTAGAGTTAAAGACACTTTATGTAATATGTTGTATTTCTGATGGAGATTAAAGCTGGGGTCAGTATTTCTGGAAAGCTACTATAAATGAAATAGCATCAACTTAGGGCTCCATCTAAGCCCTCTCCCTGCCCTTGAAGGTCCTCCCAAAGACAAGTCCCCCTCTCATTAACTTATTATATTTTGACCTGTAATCCTCATCAGCTGATCTTGCTTCCAGCATCTGGTGATCTGCCCCAGAAATTGGAGCACCACTCGAGTACTTAAAGGCATATTATGCAGGATTTTCTCAAAAAAAAAAGTATAGACTCATAGAAAAATAATCTCTCTCATTCATCTTTGATGACCCACAAGAAGTGTGTGGTGGTGTGTTTTTCTGCAGAGACACTGCCCTCTGCCTGTATTTCTCATTAACTTGTTGTTTTGCTGTTTTCAGTATGTTTTTAGGTGGCAACCTCTGTGTAGAGTGGTGCGGCCCCCTTAGCCAATGGTAGTGCACAGGATATTATAAATAAGTCGTGACCAGCCACCCAGAGGAGGATATGATAACTGTAGTCATGGCAGTGAAGAAGTGTAAATATAGTGAGGTGAAAGCAGAGCAGACCAAAGTCGTACTCTAACCCAAGTGAATGTGGAGCTGGCCCATTTTCTGTTGGATAGTTGCAAGCATTTAGCCTGATTAGTTCTGGTGAGAGCCTAATTAGCCTGCTATCATATCAATATTTCTATTGCAACAAATGTAACTTTCCTGCGGTAATGAACACACTAAGTCCTATTTTTAAACATTGCTACTAGTTTTATGTTTTCACAAAAGGAGCTCTGTAGTGCTGACTAGCTTTTGCCAGTAGTTGGTAGTAGTTGGTAGTTGGCCTTGGTTGCAGGGGTATGTTCAGGGACTGTTTTTTGCCCCGACTGGCTAATACACGGGCAAAACTTGTGCAACAGTCGGCCAGTCTTCTCTGACCTCAGCTTGGTGTGTCCAGGCCTTAAGATGGGTCATGGTTTCATCTTTTAAATTTCAGCTCTGCCTCACATTACATTTTGTTGTTTTGTTGTTTATTTGGAATAAATGATTCTTAATGCATAAAAACAAAACATAACCCAGTCGAAATGACAGCACATTTGACCAAAAATAATTAATAGTGTGCTTAAATTTGCATATGAGTGTAACTGATGGAAGATGAGGTTGATAGGATGAGAGTACTGTAGGAGATAGATGTGTGTGAATGAGAAACGACAGAAGTACAGGGGGAGAGTCCTTAATTTTTTCAATAAAAGTTGAAAAAAAATCACCAGTGCCCACTGTCAAATTGTTAGAATATGCAAGTATGGACAAATACCCCCAGCCTTACAAGGAGCCTCACCTCTCACTGTGCCATGACACTGGCTGTTTTCCAAAGTAAATATGAAAATTAGATGACAATTAACACCCTCCTTTGGCTTTCTGCGTCCAGAAGCATCTTAAAAGTCTTTCTGTCCCTGTTGTTGACTAGTGATGTTCATCTGGCCTTGGCTCAGACTTAATTTATCTCTGCAGCTCTTTTTACTTGTTGGTCTTCAGCATGGCCCAGGTAAGTCCAGTGTCCTCTTGTGAACTGATCCACATCAAGCCTCAGTTTGATATATGGTGATACGTGGGAGAGCTCAGTGGGCTTGATAAATATATTTATGTTCCTTCCATCCACAGCTTCTCAGTTTTGTGCAAAAAAAAAATTACTGATCAGTTGGTCCAGTGCTACCTCAGTTGAATGCTCCATCAAACTTTACAGCAGATACGGCTTGAGCTACAGACAAAAAAATGCAAGGAAAGACAGTGTAAGAGAGATACAGAGATCTTTTCAGTTTGCATATCACTAAGCACTGAAAGCCCAGTACAGTTTTATGAGTGTTAGCTTGTGTTCCACCAGCCAGTGTAAACCAACCCATTTTAAGACAAAAATTCTCAACAGAAAGTCAAATATACATGTTGTTCATCAGAAGCCTTTGGCTAAATCTCTTGGCCTTCTGGAAGGAGGTGCTCAGTTATGATATAAGATGTTTTAAAGAAACATTGGGCCTTGCTTTGATAATATTTGGGGAAGTTCAAGCCTATTAAAGAAATGCTTAGAAAAAGTTTTTTCCACAGCTCAAACTCATGCAAATATTTAGACAAAACCAAGTCGGTTGAAAATTTTCTGTTGTCTCCATTGCTTCTTGCAAACAGAGAACAAAGCCAAAGAACTAAAATGTGACAGTCAGAAATCAGTAGTTGCCAAGAAAATGTATTTCTACACTGAGCATTTGACCAAAGTGGGTCTTCAGCAGGTTAAAATTCTAAACATGAGCACTGCTATACAGGACCTATATCACATACCAATTAAAGCACTTTTAGGGAGTATGTAGAGCAGAGAGTGAACCAGAAAGAGGAATAAAAATAAATGACAAAAGCGGTGTGGTATGGTGAACTGAGACTCACCTTGAAAGACTCACACCTTCATTATATGGGCTGAATTGGGGAAGTCAGAGGAGGGAGGGGCAGGTACCGAGCTGGTTGGGGAGGTGGGAGGACTGATGACATACTGGGCTGGAATGAAAAGGTGGACAGTAAGAGTGTAAGAATGGAAAGAAAAACAAGACCTGAACCAGTCACAGGAATGGTACCCTGAGGTAGATACCCTGAGGTAAATAAAATGGTAAATGTTCTGCATTTGTGTGTGTGTGTGTGTGTATACATTTATTTCAATCCTTTGACTACTTAGAATGCTTTACAAGCACTTATTTATAGATACAGTCAGTATTTACAGAAACACCCACAAATTGTCACATTCTTTATTACACTGTTGGGGAAAACACTGCTGAAAAGTTGCTGTGTGAGTTTCTCTATTTTAGATCAATTTAAAAAACCCAGAGTTAAAGTTGTATACAGTCAGTGCAAGCCTTAAGATTGAATTAATTTGACATGTGAAGAAAAGGGTAATTTGTAGTGTTTGTGCCTTGTGTTGTGTGATCACACAGCATAGTGAGTGAATTAGGGTTAGTGACATGGTGATGGTGTTGATGTTACCCATGTGTACAGAGTCCTCACCAGAAAGGAGGCGGCTGCGACGAGAGGCCTCAGCAGCCAGGGCGCAGGATATTTCAATGCGCTTCTCCTGCTCCTGCAACTGCTGCTGGGAACTGACTGAAGCTCCACCCTCCAAAGGGCCATCCAGAAGAGGAACCATGTTCTGCAAACTGACAGAAGTAGATGATAGGTAACACAGAGACAAAGGAATGAAAAGAGAGGTTGGTAATTTTGTTTGTCCCACATAATAACATTGCAACATGTGAAAAATTGTAGTCATTAATTTTATACCTTAAAGATTGTACCCTGGGGTTCATGTAACTAGAGCACTAAAATCCCTCTTTTCTGCTAATTTTCCTCTTTTCAAATTTAATATTAAAGAAGACTTTAAAAGGTGGGGAGGTTTACTTTTTTCACTGATTTGACTGTACTGATTGGAAGAATCAGTACAGTCAACATGAACATTTTGCCCAAGTTTACATTTTTGCTTACATGTTTCCCCATATTCTTACCAAAAAGTTTTTTTAATGCCATTGATTATCTCTAACTTTCTATTGCGAGAAAAGGCACCCAGAATTCATTAATCTGCACGACAGTAAATTTAGAGGTCTATCCTTGCTAGATTTTCAATTTTCTTTTTTTTTAAGACTAAAATGCAATTTTTTCTATAATTAGGCAGTGTATAAAAAAATGCATTTTAGTCTTAGTCAGTGAATCTAACCTGGTGTTGATTAGAAGCAGTCATGTATCTTATCCCTTCTCTCTCTTCTCTACTCTTTTTTCTCCCTTTTGCTTCTTCTCTTTTCTCTTGCTATTCTTTTGCCTTTTTCAGAGACTTTTTGCTCCTTTGTGGTGCAAAACCATTCAAATATAAAAAAATGATCAGGCAATTATACTTGTATTCCAACTAATTTTTTTTTTTAAAGCTTTTCATTTTTTTTTCAATTTGTATGTGCCTTTTGTTTCTTTTAAATTTGTGTTACTGCTTCTTGCTCTTATCTTCTATTACTATTTTTCCACTGCTCCTTCTTTCTCTTTTTTCTCTATCTCTCAGTTATTTTCAGCTATTGAAATTCCAGAACTTGGTCCTACTGAAATTCAAATATCAATATCTTTAGATCTTTCAGGACGTTTAGGCTTGTACTTTTCTTTCTTCAACCTTTTCTAGTTTTTCAAATATTCAGCTTTTATTCACTTACCATAATCCACCATACTTATTCCTATTACTATTATTTTTCTTCCGTACTTAGTTTTGTAATGCTACTAGTCCTGCACTGTTGGGAGCCCATCAACAAAAACACATCAAAATGTGTGGAATGATAGGGATTGGTGTGCTATGTCTTTTGATAGCAATTTGTGAGAAAATTGCAAAAAATTGAGAACAGTCTTAGAAAGGGTGTCTATTGCGTTGTGTAAATGTGTGCTGTTTAAGGCTAGAGTGAGTCACATAACTATGAGAATGGAGAGCTGTTTTACCATTTTTCTTAGAAATCTCTCATACAAATTGATCTCGGGCCCGCAATTTCACTCCATATACATGATTTATATAAAGCGAAAGAAGCAAAAAAAAAAAGGAAAAAATTGGGCTGGTTGCAATCATGTAACTATGACATCAAACGGGTATACACTCTTGGTACTGGAAGGTCAGAAGTGACTAGAACTCCCACAACTCCCTCATTAAGTTTCATATTAATTTGTATCCAAAAACTCTTGAAAGGAAGCAAATGTCCCTGATTTTTTGAATTACTTCTGTGACCACATATTTCACATCACAGCTGTAAAATATATATAAGTATGCTCAGCATGATCTCTTCTTGCTCAAAATTGTTTTGGCTGTAGGACTTATGGTCTGGGACTCACAGGCAGTAGTGTAGACACTCACTCACAAGTCAGAAATAGGCAAAGTGCAGTTTGACTGGCATAACTGAATGCCTTACCCCACTTCACAAATATCACTAATGCCTTGTAGTTTTAAAGTTTTATTCCATTCAAATACTACTTTCTGTTTCCCTTATTAATGTATGCCATCTTGTTTTATTTCTCTCTCATACACACACACTCATACATACACAAAAACATACATACACTGACACACACCTGCTCATAGACACAATACATACACAAGGGTATACACAGACACACATGTGGCAGCACGTGCCCACTGACACCCCAAAAGGTGTAGATGCACTACTATGCAAGTACTTCATATTAAGTAGTTGGATTTAAGACTAACACCCATGTGTGCCATTTTTGTCCTACTCTTGCTTACACACACACATACAGCATATGGCTGTATGTAACTGCAGTGGCTCGGGGAACTTTAACATTTTTTCAAGACAAAGGAAGCTTTTGTAATTTCCCCATTTATCATCCATTGTTTTCCAGATTTCACATGGTGCTTAACATGTTTGGGATCAAAAGTTATCAAAAGGTATTATTTTCAAATATCCGTGTGGCCGTGGCAAGTGTCCTTTTTTAGCGTTTTGACATGAACAATGACATGCTAATAACTTCAATGTACAGTGTCTGATCTGACTCAAACTTCACATGCTCCATAAGAGTTCCAACCTTAACAAATTCAAATGCATATATTCAGTCGTATTCATAGTGCTACCTTCAGGACAGGACATGACTCTCAATGACCATGTGTCATATGTCATCCCACAAAATTAATCTAAATGACTTGAAATTTGGTCTGGGCATGCTGAAGACCTTCGTGATAAAAAGTTTAAGTGTACATCAGATGTAGTTTTGAGTAGTGGATGGGGCCTAATGGCTGTTTGGCGCCCTCCACTACATTTTAAAAAAGCAGTCCCAGCAGCCCATTTGACATAGACTTACGAAAGGCACATATAACATGTCAATACTTACCGCAAAGCCTCTTGGAGCTATGACCTAAATCCAAAAGGATTGTATTGTTCAATTGATTTATAGTGCAATTTTTGCAAATTTTTTGAGATTTTCACATGTATTTTGACAAAATCTTCCCAGAGATTTTATCAGATGGACTTGAATATGGTTTGTGCTCTATCTACTTTTGTGATGAAAAATTATCAAAATCTATTGTTTGGGTTCAACGGTGTGGCCATTGCGAGTCATCATTTTGAGCAATTGGGCATGACACAAAAATATTCTTATAACTTTATTTTACATTGTCTGAGACACATCAAACTTCACTTGTGTGTTGAGCGTCCCAACAACATGTCAATGATATGTTATGATCAGAGCGCCACCTACTGTCCACGGGAAATGACTTGCTTTACACTTTGATATGCCTTTCCCAGCAGGCTGATCAAAATTACTCTTAATTTGAAGAGATTAGCCAAAACACAGTCATGATGACAAACTGCTGCTCCTGTCCAAATACATCAAATGGCATAACTTCTCTGGTCTCTGGGTTCTTCCTCACTGTCCTGGAACATGCTATTGTTACTTCATGGTTAAAAAAGAACTATCTTGATCCATTTGTCATTGGTAACTAAAGGCCAATCTCAAATGTTCCATTCCAAGGGAATATTCTAGAAAAGGTTGTTTATCAGCAATTACATGTGTATCTTTTACAAAACAGTCTATTTTACTTGTACTAGTCTGGTTTTAGAGTCAATCACAGTATAGAAATTGCTCTTGTCCAAGTAGTTTAAGGATCTTAAAATTAACTCTGATAATCATAAAGTCTCTGTTTTAGTTCTCCCCGATCTAAGTTCATCTCAGTGATATGGTGGATCATGTTATTTTGCGTCAGTGCCTTGAAAACTTTTGACCTTTTAAAGCACTGCTCTTAATTAGATTTCTTCATACTTCAAGGATAGATCCTTCTCTGTCTCTGTTGGTGACTTTAAATCAGATGAAATCAGCATTTCATACGCAGTCCCACAAGGATATATTCTTGGCCATTTTCTATTTCATCTGTACATGGTCCCACTTGGTCCCACTTGGTTCTGTGCAACATATCATATCACTCCTAAGCTGAGGACACACAATTATACATATCTGTTTCTAAGTAAGTATGAGAATGTGATTAAACAGCTGTCTTCATTTCAGGATGAGTATTGTTATTATGATTACACTGTAATTCTTAATCCTTCTAGCAGTAATAATAGTTATAATAATGATTACTTTCTTATTTATTTTAGTTTATTTTATTTACCTGATTATTTATTCTGTTGTCATGCTGATAGCTTTTAATACTAATATTGTTGTAATTGTTTTTTTTCCTGTTCTTCTATTTATTGTTGTGATTGTTACTGTTATTTGTTGACTGGGCAAAGAGTGAAAGTACCTCTTGCAGTTTATTTTGTCGTTCTAACCGCCTTTAGTCTTGTTTCTGCCTCTTAACCTCAGCCATTACCCAAACCTCCAGATTTGTCATCTGTTTCTCAGTGTTATCATGACCTTGCTCCAGTGTTCAGTAAGTACAGAGACTGTAGAGTATGAAGAGACACACCACTCAATTCCTTTAAAAATTAGACTTTATGGGGGAAATTCTTAACGCCACGGATGACGGTTATATGTACATATCCCGCCCCTCCCCACTTAAAACCAATCATTTGCTCTGTAACAGTTGAACTGACAACCTAATAAGCCAATTGCATATCCGCAGGGCAGAGCTGGGGCAAAGACACAAAACTTTTTAAATAAGATTTCACAGGTGAATCTTATTATACAGTTTTTACATCCTGAGGACCACTGAAAGCACAGCTATGATCATCTACCCATTCATTTAGGTAGGGCCTGTAAATATATGCAATGATTTAACGCTTAATAATAACAGTGTTGAGTGTGAATTCATATCCAAATATAAAGTGCTTTATTAACTAACAATAAGCTTACATGAGACAGTGGAGAAATACAGAGACAGTGTGACAGACAGAGAGAGAGCCAAAGCAGTTTAAGAAGGTCAGGGAGTGATAAGAACAAGAACAGGAGGTTTGAGGATGACGCCTGTGCATATATCCCAATCTATGGTGAGATGAACAGTATATACTGACCGCGGAAGGGGAACAGAAAACAACAGTAGTGGGCAACGAGGGTGTTGGCGCCCAACGTGGGGCAAGGATACGGGATGTGTTATGCTTTATTGTTGCAGATATAAGAACCCTCTGACGACTGCAAGCGAAGATAACGTGGAGCCAGATATCGTAGAGACGAGGGAGACAGAGCTGGGAGCCAATCGGGAGAGAGATTCAACATTCCACATTCTGTATTGAATAAAAGACTGGGTCNNNAAATTAGCCGCATCACTGTTTAAGCCGCAGGGTTCAAAGCGTGTGAAAAAAGTAGCGGCTTATAGTCTGGAAATTACGGTACTTACTTTACTATTATTTACTTTAGATAGCCAATCCCAAATTATTAAACCCAACAAAGCTGGAGCCCCATGTGACCCAACACTAAAGTTGATAATATAAACTTCATTAAATAAAGTAGTATCAAATTTTTCAGCTATTAAGAAAACAAATTAACAAATAAAACAAATATACAGCTTACTACAGGAAGGATAGCTCATGTCAAAACTTTCATTGAAGGGGAAAAAATTGTTTTCTTTTCAGTATGTACGCCTAATATATGTGACAATTCTTCCACTTAATTAAGCTTGGGTTTATGCATTTTTGATATATAAAGATTGAGCAGTCCTACTGCATGAGATTATACATTCTATTCAGGCAGAAATTATTCTTATTCAAAGATAGACTATGTGTGAATCTTCTTCCAATAAGTTAATCAAATACACAAGGAAGAAATAACATATATGTCATTGTCTGACCACCATGCTAACCTGTATGTTCTATTGCTAACTGCACCTTCCAGTCGAGCAACACACTGGAGGTTTAACATCAGTCTTCTGCAAAACTCTGACTTAAACAATTAATTAAGAGAGGTGCTAAAAGAATTCTTGTCTATTAATACAGGCTCTGTTTCTGATGACAGAACAGTGTTAGATTTTAAAAAAGGTTTTATAAGGTATAATTCAATAACCTTTTCTTCTGGTGAAAATAGGAAGAAACTTGGGATAAACAGTATTGAGGATAGCCTTTCTTTATTAATTTGCCAGCAACACAGTAGCTTCCAGGCTAAAGGGGAGAAAAAGCTATATAAGAACTCTATATGTATTGCCTTACTCTATACATAGAGTAAGTTAACATCGGTCTTTTCCAAAACTCTGACTTAAACAATTAATTTAGAGAGGTGCTAAATGAAATCTTATCTATTAATAAAGGCTCTGTTTCTGATGCCAGAACAGTGTCAGATGTGCCTAACTCTATAAATGGAGTTAGGCAATCTCACTGTCTGGATGGCAGCAAGCCCTCTTTGTTACTGGCTAGCAAGATTCGCAAAATGACTGGCAGCCTCAAAAATTTTCTTCAATACAAGCTGAAGATGACTCTGTTTTGCATGACCCTCAATTGATTAACCAATGATTTCAAAATCCTACCAAGAATTCAAAGTAAGCCAGATGGCTTTTTTGAATCCATGAGATCATTTTTGAAGATCTAATATTACCCCAAATCTCAGTAGAAGAGAGGAATTCATCAAGAACAAAAATAACATTAAATGAATTGAATGAGTCCCTGAAACAAATGAAAGGAGGTCAATCACCTGGATTAGATGGAATCCCAACTGAATTTTATCTTGAGTTCTGGTCTGAATTAGGACCAGCTATACTTGACATGATTGAGACATCTCTACAGAAGAGTTTTTTCAACAGAGATGTCAACACAGCCATTATTTCACTCTTATATAAGGCAGATAAAGATCCTACACTTTGTACGAGTTACAGACCAGTGTCTTCATAAAATTCAGATGTAAAATTGTTGCTTAAACCTTACCTAACAGATGAAACTTTGTATTGTCAAAACTTATTCACCCTGACCAAGCCTGTTTTGTCAAAAACAGATTAGCTTTAGATAATGTAATGAGATTACTTGATATTATACATAAGTCATCACAATATGTCTACCGGCAGTATCATCAATCAATGCTGAAAAGGCATTCGATAGTTTAGAGTGGAGGTTTTTGTGGTTCACATTAGAACATATGGGCTTTGGTGGACAACTCATAAATATGTTACAAGCCTTACACAGTACTCCCTCAGCTGTAGTATTGATGGGGAACCATTGCTCCTCCTCATTCCTCATAGGTGAAGGATCTCGTCAAGGCTGTCCTCTATTACCACTTCTATTTGCTATCTCTTTGGAGCCCCTGGCTCAAGCAAGAATTATAAATGTTTAAAGGATTCTATCAATGAATATATGAATATATAAATATATGCAGACATGTATATGTATTTGTGCAGTGTGTGTACAGGAGGTGCACACAATATTGGTATGTTTTTAACTATATGGTCTCACTTGTGCATATGATTATGCTTTTTTTGTGTGTGTTGGTTAGGGGCAGGGGTTTGGGTATTAGAGCCCGTTATTTTCCTCCTGGAGTTATATATACATAAATAAACTAAGTTATGAATTAATTGTTACTGCTCTGCAAAGAAACCAAATAAAAAAAATTGAGCACAAAAAAATTAACCTTTTTTTTTTACATAAAAGCACAAGTGACTGTAAAACTCTTGTAACTCTGTGCAAATGGCTTTCAACTCCAGACTCATCACATTAAATCCCACAAATCAGAAAAGTCAAAGAGTATCAGCAGAGAGAACAGATCAGATATGCATGCAAATTAATTTCTGTTCCATTAGGATCCCTGTTGAGCATTTAGAGAGCTAGCACTGACACCTGAAAGGTAACATATGGATCAGACTGCAAAGCAACTCACAGCATTAATGGCTTTCCAAGTAAAAATTATTGCATAATGACCTTTAAAGCTGGTGTTGGTAATTCTGGAAAGCTGGCAAAATTGGAAAGTAGCAGACTAAACCCTTTCCCTGCCCTCCTTCCAGAAACATGCCCCTACTCCACATACATTAGCTCTGCTGCATCATAGAGCTACAGGCCGTTACAAGTTACTATGGCGTTGTTTATTATTGTTTTCTCTCTTCCATTCTCCAGAAACTCACAATAACATGTGTCTCACAGCGGTAGCAGAGATGGCAGTGACATGCGCTGAGTGCAGGCTGGTGCACAGTAGGTTGGGTTACGAGAGGGAAAGCGGGGGCATTTGATTGGATATTTTTAAGTGTACCACAAGGTAGTGACTGCGTGTGTCTGGAGCTTACCTCCCTGCCCAGCAGTTTTGTGGGAGAGGCCTGGGAATCCGACACTGGAGAAAAGGGGCTCAGTGGGCTAGCGAGACTTGCTGAGCTCAGGGGACTGGCTGGACTATTGGTGCTAAAGGAGCCAGATGCACCACTGGTTACTGTCCAAGAGAAAGAGGGGGAAGTTGGGGAAGCAGAGATACAGTCATGAGACTTAACATGATAGAGAGACTAGTATTTTCACTAAACATGCAGTGATTTTCTAGCTCCAATGTGGTAGCTACCTCTGTACTTAGCTGTGTTTGTACCTCTTGATGAGTTGTTCTTGTGTAATCCCTCTAATACATCCTGTACTCTCCAAAACTCTTTCTGGATGTGCCTATGAATCAGTTCACTCTGCAAAAAAACAGGAAAGAAATTAATATTTAAGGGGAAACATAATACACTATAAAAACTGATGAAAGTGATGTCTTTATATGAAGATTATCCAGAGAGGCATGAACATTGGTTATAGTTGAAAATTTTCCAATTGAACCTTTGAAATTTTATCATTCAATTCTATGATCACCAAAAACTAGATTCTATTTATCTCTCTTGTGGTGAAGGCAGAAATATTACTAAAAGATAGTGATAACTAGAACACATAACACAGAAACTACTGACATGGCTCAAACTTAAATATGCAAACCTGAGATATATAGATAATATAGATTTCTTGGTAATTATTGAAAAAGGTGGAGGATAAGTCAAAAAATACTAATTTTATTATACAATGCTAAATCACACCAAAGTTTTCTCAAGACACTTTACATGTAGAGACGGTCTAGCCACACTGCACAATTTAATTTATCAGTGCCCAACAATTGAAAGTATTTCCCCTATGACCAGGCTGAACCTCAGATGAAGGCCAAGCACAGATGTGGACAGCCATCTGATACCACCAGTCAGGTAAAGAGAGAAAGACAGAGAGAGCTGTAATGTGAAACATGTTTCATCAATTGTTCCAGAATGTCCATATGTCCATACATACCAATCTTACGAACTAGGTAACTTAGATTAAGGACAATTCTTCAGACTGGCACAAACAAACCACTCGGACACAAGGATTAACTGATTAAATTTTTAGTGGTCGAGTTTATTGTGACCTCATGTCTTTCCTCTTCCTACAAATGCAATACCAAAGGAACACACTGGGCTTTCTTTTTTTTTTACTGACAAAAATGTCCAACTGGGGGGTCAGTTTTATTCAAACAGCACCAAAACACAATATAAGTTGTCTCAAGACACTTTACATATAGAGTTGGCGTAGACCACACTCTATAATTAAACCAGTAAAGACCTAACAATTGAAAGCAATTTCCACATAAGAAAGGTCTTAGCAATAGTGGTGAGAAAAATCTTCTTTTTAACAGTTAGAAACCTTGAAACAGATCCAGACACAGAGGTGTGGGGCTATCTGTTGAGACCACTCAGGTTAAGTGGGAGAGAGCAAAAGAGAAAAAGTTGGAGGGAAGAAATAGTGAGATGGAGGGAGGTAGAAGGAAAGGGGGGGCAGAGGGAGAAAGAAGGGCAGAGAGAGTTGTTGAAAGTAAAACAGAGAGAGGGAAAGAGACATAGAGGTATTTGTAGGTATTTGTAGGAGCAGATCTTAATTTTTGGTTCATCATGTATGACCACTGGACTGTGATGCCCTGTGATGGTTCTGGATCTGGATTATTACAATATCTACCAAAATACTTATTTTGGTGGCATTTCTGATTTTTTTTTATTAACTTCAGTCCAGCCTAATCAGGTGTTGTTGCCACCTACTTGAAATATAATCTTAGTGTATCTGCTGATTCTTTCCTAATGTAGGGGACACTGCTCAGCCTCAGTAACATGCTTTCCTTTTTTGGGAGACACAGTTTATGTTTCAACAACACCGCAAAACTATCACTTTGATGCTAAGCAGAAAATGTTCATTGCAATTCAAAAGGAAACCACCTCATAACACAAAAAACACTTTAGATTTGCGATGGAGACCTGGTGGGATGAACAGGATGAAATAGACATTTAAAACTCCCACAAAATGTATGAGGGGTCTTTTCGAAAGATTGGAAATCATCAGATTTCAGCTTTTAATATTAGTGACTATTAAATTTACTTGCTGTGAGAAACACCAAAAGACTGCAAACAACTTTACAGCATGAGTTCATCCCTCCTTTCATTTTACGCATGCACATTCACACACACACACACACACACACACACAAAAAATATCCTTGAAAACCCCTTCCCAACTTGGAAAGACTGGTGGATAAGATCAAGATTGCAAAAAATCCCTGCTCTCTAGCTAAGAACTTTTGTTAATGTTGATATCCTTATAGCATACTTATGAAATCATGATAGGTTTTATCCATTTGTCACAGTTTTTGTCAAATTCAGTCAAAACTCTTGTCCAAAGAAAAGTAAATTGGTCTATTCCAACATATCCTAGGACCAAGTTATACTTTGCTTTGAAGTGGAAATCAGGCAGTGAATCAAGTTAATCGATGTGCTAAATCAACGTCCCCTCTATTGAACAATGGCCTGACATTGATTAAAAATGTAAACATATACAAGAAAAAAGCAATATTCCCTTATGTATTTCCTAGCACGGATGACACCAGCTTTCACCGCTGTAATCTGTAACGTCGCCTAGTTGGTTGGTAGCGCAGGAGTTCTTGAGTTAGCAATAGTTAGTTATGGAGGATGATTATGTGGATATTAAGACATTTTAGTCAAGGAAAATGATTGTTTGCCGCACCAACAGACTCAAGCCTGAAGCTGCGCCCCCTGTTTTGAATTTTAATGAGTACAGCCCTAGCTCTACCAACCATCCGACATACTCCAACCACAGCTATAGGCGGGAGAGAGACAGGTAGGGCAACCCACAGCAGTCGCCAGGTAACCATACTGTTACTATTACTACTACTATTACTACTACACATCAACTGTCCCATACCAAAATGCAACACTCACATACTTCAATAGAGTTTCAGTTTAGTTTAGTTTAGTTTATTTAATTTACTCTAGACCACACAATGTGGTATGGAGTACAAACATAGAATAAAACAACAACTCAATAGTGAACGACGAGAACAGATCAACATGACAATCTAGGTCAGTCTAGGTAATCTAGGTAAGTATTTTCACAAAAGTGTCAATTTCTCCTACTGAACATTTCTGTCAGTACATACAGCCCTCATCAACACCAGTTAATGGCAATGTCGGACACACCTCGTAAATTTCCACAGCATCTCTGCAGCATAGGAGTTATCTGTTTAGTTCAAGTTTCAGTTGATCTGATGGGAGTTCAGCTATATGCATTTATCTTACAGCTCTTAGCATTATATATTTATCTTAGAAGATAATCCCCACAGGTTTTTTTAAAGAGTACAAGGCTTTTCTCTGAGTTACTTTAACTGTATGTGCACCTTACTAATGTAGCTAGCTTGTTAATGCAACATATAGGGTAGTAGCCGCAACTCACTGGGATATGAACTGTTCATAGTTCTAAGCAGTTCAGCGCAGTTCTACTTGAAGTCATGGTATTCTGCCCTCCCTGAACGTGTAGTGTTAAGTTTGGCAGATAGCTAACAGTTCCCATATGAGAGGCAAAGTGTTCTTGCTTCCAGCTGTACATTAGTCACTCCCAATTGAAGATGACTATAAAACTGGCATACATAGAACAGAGAACAGCCATTAAACAACATATATTTATATGTCAAAAATGTTTAAGGAAATCACAGTTTTAAAAAATGTTCAAAGTAATTAAAACACAGTTTCACTGCCATAATAACTGGCTTAACATA
>JAPZDY010000012.1:28194989-28205041 GCA_029783645.1 Ctenochaetus hawaiiensis | reverse complement strand
TTTAATTAGAGCAGTTTCTGTGCTATGGAGGGGGCGGAAACCAGACTGGAAGTGTTCATACAGGTTGTTGTGGGATAAATGAGAGTGAAGTTGAGTAGCCACAGTTTTTTCAAGGATTTTGGAAATGAAAGGTAGATTAGAAATAGGACATAGGTTATGAAAGTTGGTAGGATCAGCACTGGGTTTCTTCAGTACTGGGGTTATTGCAGCGGTTTTGAATGATGCAGGGACAGTTCCAGAGGAAAGAGAGGAGTGGATGATGGCAGAGATGAGGGGGAGCAGAGAAGGAAGGCAGGCTTTAACCAGAGCAGTGGGGAGAGGGTCCAGCTGACAGGTGGATGGCTTGGACTTGCGGATGAGATCAGAGATTTCTGAGGTAGAGGGGAGCAGGAAGGAGGAAAAAGAATTAGTGAGTAAAGGAGGTTCAGGTAAAATACTGGGGGGGTGGTTTTGAGCCAAGATGCTGGTGGATCTTCTGGATTTTTTTATTTAAAAATGACATGAGGGAGTTACAAAGAGCAGCTGAGTGCAGATGAGATGGCAGAGAGTCTGGGGGTTGGATGATGTTGTTGAACAGTGAGAACAGTGCCTTGGTGTTATCTTCGTTGGAACGGATTATGTCAGAGTAAAAGTTGGATTTGGCTTGAGCAATGCAGTACTTGTAATATAATATATGGTTGTTGTAAATTTGTTTGTGAACAGTTAAACCAGTTTTCTTATGGAGCTGCTCAAGTTGCCGACCTTTGGCTTTCATTAGCCGAAGCTCAGGGGTGAACCAGAGTGCAGAGTAGGAAAAGGAAACAGATCTGGTTTTTAACGGAGCAAGGGAGTTGAGGATAGAATGAAGTCCAGCGTTATAGTGAGATACCAGTTCTGCAGGGGTGGAATAATTGAGAGTGGCCAAGAGGGAGTCAATACTGGAGAAGAGAGAATCCAGATTAATGTTCTTGATGCTGTGGAAAGATATGAGACGGGGAAGCTTTGTGATGGAGAGGGAGAGTTTAACAGTGAATGAGAGGAGGAAATTATCAGATATTGGGAGTTCATCAGCTGTGATGTCGAGAGGGGCGACACCAGAGCAGCAGATTAGGTCCAAGATGTGGCCCTTTGAGTGAGTAGGGACATTAGCGTGCTGCTGAAGTCCAAAACTCTCTAGGCAGGATGTGAAGTCTCTGGTGAGAAGATTGTTGAGATTGTCCATGTGAATGTTGAAATCTCCCAACAGTATGATGTTTGTCAACTGGAAGAGTCTATTCAATGAATAACTTTGTTACAATTTTAATTTTAAAACCACTCACCTGAACCAACTGGATGTCTAAAACAGTGCAAAGTTTGAGAGTCACACAATTATGGACCTCAGTACAAACAGAGTGCCCTGTTAAAAGAGTGTTTAAATCTTATTATTAGTCATCACATTTTAATACATTTTGATTCAAGTGTAGCATTTTTTATGTCACTCTCCTTTGAAATTCACAAAATATCAAACACCAATATAAACTTCACTACCTTAGTAAAATATAAATACCAGAAGAGTCAGCCCTCAAGTTGCCACCAACTATTCTGTCCTTCTGACTATGCTGCTGCAGCATCACACCCTGTGATGTTTCCAGTGGTGAATGACTGCAGGTTCAATGATGGCTCTGGCGTGCCGGTGAAATGCATCATACTGAAACAACATTGCCTTGAAGACCTGTTGGTAGGAAAATACAAACAAAGAATTTTGTTAAAATGATGCATGTGATTTTGGTGTGAATTAACTTCATATTCAGAGCCATATTCAGATTAATTAAGGAAATACAGTTGCGCATCCTTTACCAGTGCAATTTGAAGAAAGATGTACCACTCAGACACACAGCTGCAGAAAGGTGGAAATTCCTGGCTGGGGTGCCTTTAGGGATAGGCTGGCTATTCTGGTGTCTGTAGAACTTGCAGTTGGGGCACAACTGCTCCATGGGCAGGAATGTTCCCACCTTTCGGGTCCTCACATCACATGCACACAGGACACACGGCAAACAACTCCTTAATGCAGCTCTCGTACACCATATTTTTTACTAATCTTGTAGGTGGGAGTGGATGAGTCATCTCCATAACAAAAAGAAAAAACTATCTGCTTGGTGTGTAAGGGCCCTAATAATACTATTGTGCCTTCCAAGCTCATCTTAAGCCCAGAGACCTAGGGCTCAACACAGCCCTGTGTGACTAGATCCTGAACATCCTGTTGGGCAAACACCAGGTTGTGGGGATAGGCACCACCACATTCTTCTCCAGGACTCTCAACATAGGCAAAGGCTATATGCACAACCCTCTCCTCTGCTTCCTTTTCACATTCATCAGGGCTACCAGCTACATCTCTAACATCATCATCATCAAGCTGTTGAAGACAACCATCATCAGTAATCAGGCCGAAAATCCCAAAGATGAAAATAGTCAACTGTCAACAAGAAAGAGAAGAGAGTACAGATTTTCACAATGCTTCCCAAAGGTCAAACCATACTCTAAACAAGATAAACTCATTGATTTCAATATTTTAATTACCCTTAGCTTCTGTGATCCTAGAATTTCTTTACCATAGGGTGTATAAGCTTTTAAGTGCAGCCAGAGACCAATGAGACATGTTTTCAGCTAACATAGCTGCATTAACAAAGAAACTTCATGGGAAACATAAGTACGTCAAGGGCAATCACAACAGTTTAAATGTGTACATACTTAGCATGCCCTCCTTCTGTTTTGTGTTGACTCAAAGCAGATCACTCGACAAAAATTATATTTTAAAAATAAAACCAAATGGCCCAACACAAATTCTCTGTGTTGTTGTGTCAAACTATAGGGCAGGGTATTATATTGTAATAAAAAAAACATGCCAGTAAAAAAACAAACAAACAAAAAAACAATAAAAAAAACATGCAAAGTTGCACTTGACAGCCATCATGAGACACACTCACTCCCCTATTAATTTAAAAAGAGTTAAACAGAGAATAAGACAGACCAGAACTTTACAGGGAAATGTTGCAGCAGTGTGAACTGACTTGTTTCAGCTTGACTCAAGTCACCTTATGGTTTTACCTTTCACTTTCACTTTCAGCAATAGCATATACCCTTCCAATTGCCAATGATATTAGACAGTAAGACACATCACCTGTTTAAACAGCCAATCAAAAAGTAAACAAGTTATACAGATGGGTGAAATAACAGCAGAAATGGCAGAAGAGATCACCTCAGTAGTTCATTTGAGGAACACCCATGCTTGTATGACACACAAGAGTGAAATTTAAATGTACTGCCAAACTAGCAAACTGACTGCTTTTCCCCTACTTTGCTAGCATTCACCATTATTCTGCCACTCTTTTTTTAAATACATACCTCATACACATACACCTTTTTGATTTTTTTGCTGTTTCATTAAAACTTGAAATCCAACTGTGGCAAGTAACTCACCACAGCTGTGCTCATTCATATTTCAAGAGGCTAACAATATTTTCCACCCGCATGCAACACTGTCTGAAAATTCAGCAGTTAAAAAAGAAGCACAGAGGGTTGTTTTTGTAAAGACAACACACAGTCACATCTTGTTGCATTGGTTTATAGTGGCAGGTTATTTTGAGTACACTGCAGAGTGGTTCATTGCTAGTCACAAGTTTTAACTTGTCTCTTCATCATCTTTGGTTTTAAATAGGCTTTAGATGATCATTGCAGGGCCAAAAGGCAGTTTGAAATGTATTTCATTTATAGAAGTGTGTAGTATGTGTATGCAGTTCTGAAAACATTAGTGAGTACACAAGGAATATCTAAGGTCAGATATTTATAGGGTTGTAAACTGTTGTTACCAGATTTAAATGAAAAGGAACATGAGGTAGTTTGCAAGCTTTAACAGCAGAACTTTATAATAAAAAGAAAGGAAATATTATAAAGGTACAACAGTAAATGCTTTTTAACATACATTATCATTTGACCTTCAATCAACCACACAGAGAACATGAGTATAAAATATGTAATGTGTGGAAAAGGTAAGACTGAAGTAGATAGGTAAGAGTGTAACCAATTAAGTGTGTATCTACACTTAAAGAGAGCAGTTTGGGGAGTATGATTTTGTGATCACAGTATCAGATGCTTTTGTGAGGTCAGTGAAGAAAGAGAGCAGCACATAAGAGATTATATCAGTGGCTTAAACTACAGACTGCCATGCTTGGTATGTTAAGTTAATCAATAGTGATGTTTGCATAGTTGAAAACTGGCCAATAATTTCAGGTTTTTCCAAAGAAAAAGATGTTTAGATATTGGATAGTAATTGTTGAAACTGGTCACATTAACACTTTATTGTGAGAGCTCTACTCAGGTGCTTTTTCATGAAGCATTTTTTTCTTCCTTTTACATAATTGTAAAAAAGTTATGTGTTTAAGTGCTTTAAGTGTTAAGATTTGTACCCCTCCCAAAAGTTATCTAGTTCAGTAACTGGCCATCATGGTGCAGAGTGACTTATATAGTGACACCATTTTACCCATTAAAAGCTTGTGTGCCATTAAGATGATAAGCTGTTAATTTAAGGCTAAAGAGTTACAGTGTTACTTTAACCTAAGCAAATTACTGCATACCAAATAAAAATTTGTTGTTGTAAAAAGATGGCACATTTGGGACTCCCGAGATAAAATCTGTCTTCTCAGTCTCTCTTGTCTTCAAGAGTCTGGCCTATGGTGTCCTCATCTTTTTGCATGTTCCTCCAAACCTAAAATCTCCTGGCAGTTAAATAAAGTCTGGATTACCAGCCCCCTTTGTGATACATCAGTGTAACCCTGCTTCCTTTTCCTGCCTAACAACACCAATTTCTACAACACATTATCATAACAATATGGTATCAGGCAATGATCTTATGCTAATGTATGTTACAGAATAACCTAGTGATAGAGGGCCACTCTTTGATTGAAAATAAGAAATAATAATTGGTGTTTCTAAATGATCCCTTTACTAGAACAAAACAAAACCCATTTGAGTTATCAGAACACTCAAATCAAGGTATCAGGCTTGTGACAACAAGAATAAGAGTCCAAAGCCATGCTTGTGGCTCTGTTGGACTGCAGTAAGTGCTTTCATGCTTACATGCCAATGCCATGCATGCTAATGTACAGGTGCCCTATGCTGAATTAATGTGATCAAAGTTCTTTTCATATTTAATGTTCACCAAAAGCTAACTAAAACTGTGTTGAATTTAAATATTTCTTTGATGGTGACAATGGATCAAAGCTAGAAAAGTTGCGATAAGATTACAATTTAACTGACATGAAGACGCAAAAAAATTAAATCTACTGGTGGTGCTAGAGGCAAAGTCAAGTGTTCTTATTGATAAAATCTTCTAAATTGATGCAAATGTAGTACTTTGTCTAATTTGGATCTATTTTGGGTCCATTAATATGAAAAAAAAATCTCAAGGACCCCCCGAAGAACACACATCTGTTGTTACTTTTTATTAAAGGGCATGTGCATCACGTTTTACTCCGATTCTGTACGTTCTCTCGTCGGCGCTAGGATCCAGAAGAATGACCTCTCTCTCATTCTGTCTGTCTTCCTGTCTTTCTGTCTGTCTGTCTGTCTGTCTCTCTCTCTCTCTCTCTCAATCTCTCTCTCCGTAATCTAGACTGTTTTAAAGTCTCTGCCAGACTTGGGCTTGCATGCCACTTCCTGGACGGTCAGGGTAATGGAAAGCTTCCAGCGCCTCACCACCACACCACGAACAACGACTCTCCCCTCTCTGTGTACCCGAGCAGCTCAGCCTCTCTCGACGCAGCCGCAAGACCGACGCGCTGTGTGGACCATCGCTGCTAGTCTTCTCTATCCCGCTTTTCCTTAGCTGCATATACACGCGCATTCACAACCATTATTATCACAGTGTTATGCACATATTTGGGGACATCGAGTGGATATTTTGGACGGACATTATCTTAACTGGACCTCTAAAAATTCTCCGCCCTCCATCTCCACCGTGTCCAGTCTCCGTCTGCGCTGCATCCCTGGCGCTGCTTTTTACGCAACAAAGACGTCGCTAATTTGTCTACAAAAGGGAGACACTCAACAGTTGTTGCTGCTTATTGTTTGTATGTCACCGTGCAATTGCTACCATGTGGAGACTACTGCAATCGTTTTGTTGCTTCTGGTGGATTTGCTCTATCATTTTGCCAGCCTTCGTGTTCCTCTGGGCCGAGTGCCATCCTGGTAAGTTCGCATCACTCCAAGTCCAACACTTGGCTTTTTTCATGGTCATGACCGCAGAGGAATGTTGTTAATATAGGATTGTCAGGATGACGTTTCTATTAGACCAACATATGAAGTTAAATACCCTTATTATACCTTTATTATCCTGTAACTGGTTACTGGCAGGGAATTTCTCTACGTCGACGGGAAACTGTTAAAAAGCAGTTAATTAAAGGATTGTATGCGTTGAACTGTTTGAGCCCCTAATATCCATTTAAAGCACAACGTTAGTAGAGTAGCACATTTTCTCCTACTTTTATTTCCCCTGGTGGCTTCTCCGATTTTCTTATTTTTTTCAATACTCTAAAAACTAAACTAGGGAAAAAACAGTGGCCTGGAATTCCGTGAAAAGGGCAGTCAGAAAGCTAGATTGGTAGTCGGGTCAAATTGAAAGATGAAACAAGGAAGATATGATGCCTTGACAGCCGGCGGAGTGTACGTCAAAGCTGGTATCTCATGGCTTAAAAAAAGACAGCATTGCATTGCAGCCTTCTTCCAAGGCTTCACTCCTGTTCAGTCATGCACAGAACCCAAAATTGTTGTTGAGGATCAAGTCTTTACAGAGAAACATGTATATCTCAGATCCCTCCTCTATTGGGGGTTGTCATGTAGACCTCTGTAGAAGGAACTCAAAATCATAACATCCGACTCTACTGCTGCTTGAGGGAAAACACTGTTCCTAAGCTTACTTGGGCTAATTAAAGCATAATACAATGGAAATATTTCCCAATTACTTTTTAAAAGGAATGCTTCGTTTCATTTGGACCTAATCAAAGAACTCTGGGCCCTGGACCAAAGCCTCCAGTGTTTACAACCTCAGGAGCTAACACCTAAAGAGGAACACTACCATCTCCGTGCTGTTACTCTGAGACTATGTGGAGAAGGATTCAGTTGTATAAAATTAGAAAATAAATCCAGCGCTTCAAATTTGACCTTGACTAGAAGGTCCACATAAGCTACATTCCTTTAGCTGTTAAAGCACCTGGGAATGTTACAGGCTGCTCCAGAGCTTTATGTGTTAAATTCTGAAGTTACAATCCTCTCACGGTAACCATCACCTATCCCTGACAATAGATTTATACTATATGCATATGTGATCATGATTCAGCAAGGAATGCTGTCTGGGACAACAGTAGAATTAAGTAATATCTGAAACAGTTTGAACAATATGGACAAGATATTGGAAATATCAGAAATATGCCAATATTTTTACCAATTACCTTTGTATCAGTATCATGAGTTCATGACTAAATGGCACTTTCTGAAGATATTTGCTCACAAAAAAATAAGTTAGAAAAAATGTCTTCATATATGTAAACTGATTTACTGATTGTTTCATTATTCAGAGTAGACAGATGAGCCCAGAAATAAAATTTAGCTTGAAAAATGAATATATTACAACAGTATGATGAGCTGTACATCATGATAACAGAAAACCCCTGACACTGTCTATGAGTTGTGTCATGTTCTGATTTTGATAGTGCAGTAAAGAATAGCGTTGTGAAAAAACAAGTGTCATTAAGTTTTCTTGTACAGTTAAAAAAAATGTAAAATATTTATTTTATTGAGTCATAAATTTTTCAAGAAAAGCAAATAAATCACACACATATTTAATTTATGACCGCATTTTTAAAAGTGGCCCATTTTAAAATAAGATGCAATTGAAAATCTCTACTCGACATATGAATCTCCTCAGGCTACTACTAGCCCAATCAAATGGCTGGTTAGTCAGACAGCATTAGCCTACTTTTCAACATGCTTAGATCAGTTTTTTATATTCCTTATTAGTGTCAAGATATGTCTCAAACTAAACAAACACACACACATATACACACACACAGGATGAGAAAGAATTTGAGAGCAAAGACAACAATGCCTTATTGACCCATAAACACTATCTCTGCATCAACAAATTCATACCAGTATTATGATACTGTCATGATTGATAGACTGACTATCAATTTTTGGAAATGGGGCCCATGTTAGACGTAGGGATTTTGTCATCTGCCCCTCTATCACCCTTGATTTATCTTGTGTTCCATCTGATCACAAATCCAGAGGGGAATTAAAGTGAGCAAAGTTGTAAAGGAGATCTGATGTGATAGATGATTGGATGGATGGATAGTTGGATGGATAGTTGGATGGGTGAATGGAAAAAAAAGTTTATGCCACAGGTTAAAAATCTATGTAGTTGTGGTGCTCAGTGGAAAAAGTGAGACTTATTTGTACACATAAAAAGGAAGCCACTTGGTTTTCAACAGACTTAATATCTCAGATAACTAAAACAAAATACATTAAGAAACTGTGGTAAAGATGCAGTAGTTACTAATGAATAGAGAATGGGATTTTTTTACACATAAAAATGATGCATGTCAAAATCATTTGCATGTCATTTCCTATTTTTAAAAAGTAAAAACTGAGAACAAACAATGAATACAAACATCTTTTTTTAGTCTGGGAAATACGTTTGAATGACAAGAAAAAAAAGAAAAAGATCACAGATGATTGATGGATGAATATTAAATGCTTTTGCAACATTGCAAATTTCTGCAGAAGAATATGCAGTTCCTCTGTCCCCCTATGCGACCTCCTCTTTCATGCTGCTCTATCCCCTTGGCTTGACCACGTGCTGCCATGATACTGACTTCAACAAAAACAAAGGTTGCTTGTTCATATTATAGGCTGGTAGATCGTGTAGAAACAGAAATGTGTGTGCTTCGTCCTGCTGGGTATCATCATATGCTGGCTTTCAGTGCAGCTTTCTTTACCTGAAGCTCACTCTTCTTTTCCATTAATATGGCCTTTAGCCATGAGATTGGGTTGGAAAAGCACAGGGGAGAGGCATGATCAGCTTTCTATTAGAAATGTCAAGCACTGGACACATGCAATGGTGGAATGCTTTGGTAGCTATAGATCCAAATAATACTTTATGTACATCAAAAAAGTGACATAAAAAGAGTTCAGGTTCTTTGAAGATTAACACTTTATATGAAGAATTGCAGTGTTTGCAGATAGACCCTAAGTGAAGATACAGCTATACATTCAAGTAAATACATTAATCATAGGTTGATTTATTTTCTAACCTTGTAAAAATCTGAATATAAAAATAATAAAAATATAATATGTTTTTAATTTGATCCTTATGTGTTTTACTGGGTCCTAAAATATTCTGTCTAAAAACAAAAACAGGCCAACATAAAAAAAAACGAACTACTAACCAACACCGTACACTTAATCAAGTCTTTTTCCAATACAAATTAGTTAGTAACAGAAAATGACGGAAAATTTGTATTGTAACAGAAATAAACGATCAGACATCTGAATTATGAGTGACAGGGATTAAAAATAAGATTTAGATTTATTGAAAAGATTACTGAACATTACACTCAAGACACATCAACCATAAATTAAATGGACACAGAAGAGCATCTCATGATGGAAATTAATGAATGGCTTATTTTTAGCTCTGCTTGAATGTTTGGATGATCACATTTGTCTCAATATTGAGTCTGCTTTATTAATATTACCAACTTTACTGAGATGCGTTAAAGTTTCTAACTTGCCATACATGCCATATGCGTTGACAAAGCTAAAGGAATGGAAAAAAACCCCAGCTGTGAACTATTCTGGTGATTTATCTCACTTTATGTATATGCAGCTTTGTGTTTAATGCTAATTTGTACTGCTCATCTTTGAGATGCTATCCTGTGACTTTTTTTGCTTGGTAGCTGTGACACCAAGGGGCAAACTCCCCACTTCCGCATTGAAGCCAACCAGGAAGTACAAAAACTTGCAATTCCTCGACTGACCGC
>JAPZDY010000012.1:28055137-28066721 GCA_029783645.1 Ctenochaetus hawaiiensis | reverse complement strand
TGTTGATTATGGCGCAGAGTCTCTCTTAATGGCTCTGTCTGGATTTAACAGTAAAGATTTTAAAGATTTTAAACATTTATCTGGGACAAAGACACAAAAGAGAATCTTCTTAGCAGTTTATATAAGATTTCATTGATGAATCTATATACACAGTTTTTTTATATACAGATCACTACTGAGAGTGCAGTTATGGTTATATCTCCATTCATTTAGATAGAGCCTTGTCTTGTTAATCCAAAATAACTGTCCAGAGGCGTTAACAAAATGGCCACTGAGTGGCGAGACTTGTCTATTGTGACTTTAATTTAAAATCAGCCTGTGGAGGCCTTCAGGTTATACCATAGATTCAGTGATAAAGACATGGGACATGATTGTGTTGTTTATGACAAATCTTGTAGTTATCTATTCCATCTACTCTACCACTGTGCCACGGATGTGCTTGCATTTGTGTTTACCAGATTATCAAAAACAGTTGGCCATACATGCATTCCAGCGCACAGAGCATAGACTTGCTTTTTAGTTATACTTTGTTGACCAAAACAGAACCTTACACTTACAATGACAACCACACTCAGTAGTCTGCATACAGTCAACGTTAAGCACTTTAGCAGGTAATAGTTTTAATGCTTAATAAGATTTTTAACAAATGTGATGTTTCCTTAAGAATAATATCATATTTTAATATTCCAAACTCTACACCCAATTTTCTCAGGAGAGGATCAATCCAGAAATATTCTTGTGTATTCTTATAGTCTTACATGAAAAACTGACCTGAAAACAGAAAGAAAAATCCCCCTTAATCTGTTTTTTTTTATCCCTGTGGTCTCTTTATTCCCATTTCCTGCTTTTTCTTGTTATTACCCAATTTAAAAACAATTATGACATCCATTATGAGAGGGGACAAATATGACATGGAAATAATTAGTGCCACCGCAGAACACTGAAATGCTCTACAGTGGTGATGGTGGCCATTTTGTTTCTCACGTCTCTCATCCATTTCCCTTACACCCAAGAGAGAGAAAGAGAGAGTGAGAAAAGAGGGAGAGAGGCAGTAAGAGCAATAGAATGAGTGCTGTAGAAAAGGCTAAGCTGTGTGCTGAGGTGCTCAAAAAGTCATTATGTTGGTCCAAGTAATAGGAAGGCCTGGGGAAAGTGTGCAATAAGAGGGACTTGGCTTATCTCCCACCTAGACTGGCCTGAATACCATTAATTACTTGTTTCCTATGCCTGCTGCAGCTTCCTCTCTCTGTCTCTCTCTATAGGAGCCTCTCCTACCCACTCTGAATGGAAGTGAATCTTTCCTTTCCAACCTCCCCCTTCTCCATTGCACATCCACCACTTCTTCTACCCTACACTTATCTTAGCTAGTTTTCTTCACTGAAGCCTTCAGTTCTTACTGTTAATATTTAACTACAATAACTGATTTCTACAATAACAAGTGGTCTCAGTTCATAGAAACCAGTATTAAGGGCTGATGTTAATAGCAGTACCTACTATCAACCTCATCAACACTGTATTGTTGTAGTGGTGGAAAATACAGAAATGCTTATACTGGTTAGAGCAATTACTGCCATGTTTACATATACATGTTGTAGTTTCAGGAAATTAAAAGACTAATGTTAATCATAGGTCTGTGACAGGACAAGATATTTGGTCATGTAAGCATCAACAGGTAAAGACGAATCATGTTGTTGATGTAGCTGATTGGAGGAGTAAGAATCAAAACAGATGCATGCTAAGAATTTTTGGGGTAGAATATGTAGTCTGCCTAGCTCCTTGCCCATGTCACAGAGAGAAGTTGGAACTCTATAATTTCTAATTCTTAAAACAGTGACCATGCTGAAAGGCAAATCATTGTATAGTGTTGTCATAGTAGAAGAGATTTTTTAGTGGATCACTCTTCCTCTTTACTTGTTTTCATTATTTACACAAACAAGACAGAAAAAACTAAACATATACTGCATTATTTTAAAAGTTTAATAATAACTGATGCGGTCTATTATCTGGTGAAGATGAAAAGTCTCTTCATGGTCCATAGTTTTAGCTATGAAAATGCTCATGAATACCCTGATAATTTTTGTTTGTTTCAAAAGTATTCACTCACCCATCCAAATAATTGAAATCAGGTGTTCCAAACACTTCCATGGCCACAGATGTATAAAATCAAGCACCTAGGCATGCAGACTGTTTCTACAAACATTTGTCAAAGAATGGGTCGCTCTCAGGAGCTCAGTGAATTCTAGCATGGTACTGTGATAGGATGCCACCTGTGCAACAAGTCCAGTCGTGAAATTTCCTCGCTCCTAAATATTCCACACTCAACTGTCAGTGGTATTATAACAAAGTGGAAGCAATTGGGAATGACAGCAACTCAGCCACAAAGTGGTAGGCCACATACAATGATGGAGCGGGTCAGCAGATGCTGAGGTGCATACTGCGCTGAAGTCACCAACTTTCTGCAGAGTCAATCGCGACAGACCTCCAAACTTCATGTGGCCTTCAGACTAGCTCAAGAACAGTGCATAGACAGCTTCATGGAATGGGTTTCCATGGCTGAGCAGCTGCATCCAAGCCATTCATCATCAAGTGCAATGCAAAGTGCCTAATGAAGTGGTGTAAAGCACGCCGCCACTGGACTCTAGAGCAGCGGAGACGCGTTCTGTGGAGTGACGAATCGTGCTTCTCCATCTGGCAATCTGATGGACAAGTCTGGGTTTGGTGGTTGCCAGGAGAATGGTACTTGTCTGACTGCATTGTGCCAAGTGTAAAGTTTGGTGGAGGGGGGATTATGGTGTGGGGTTGTTTTTCAGGAGCTGGGCTTGGCCCCTTAGTTCCAGTGAAAGGAACTCTGAATGCTTCAGCATACCAAGAGATTTTGGACAATTCAATGCTCCCAACTTTGTGGGAACAGTTTGGGGATGGCCCCTTCCTGTTCCAACATGACTGTGCACCAGTGCACAAAGCAAGCTCGATAAAGACATGGATGAGAGAGTTTGGTGTGGATGAACTTGACTGGCCTGCGCAGAGTCCTGACCTCAACCCGAGAGAACCCCTTTGGGATGAATTAGTGCGGAGACTGAGAGCCAGGCCTTCTCGTCCAACATCAATGTGTGACCTCACAAATGTGCTTCTGGAAGAATGGTCAATAATTCCCTTAAACACACTCCTAAACCTTGTGGAAAGCCTTCCCAGAAGAGTTGAAGCTGTTATAGCTGCAAGGGTGGACCGGCGTCATATTAAACCCTATGGATTAAGAATGGGAAGTCACTTAAGTTCATATGGTCAAGGCAGGTGAGTGAATACTTTTGGCAATATAGTGTTTCTTATATCTATATATTTTCAGTAAAGGTTCCTTATTATCCAAAAATATCAAAAACTGTTAATTTGCCATTGAGGCTGACATTGTAATCTTTTTAACTCATTATACATGATACATCATTGTATCCACTGTTCTAGAAGAAACTGCTTTAAAGTCATTACAGAGGGATGAGAGTCAGTGAACAGTAGTGGGTAACACGCAGGACTATCAACTGGGAGTCAGATATTTGAGACCAACCAATTAGTTCAACCATTTAACCAAGTCTTTAGACAAGCTTTCTTGCAGGAAGACTCTGTGGTTTGCACACAGACACTGAGAGGTACATTCTTCATTTTTAAAATGTGAAAGTCCTTAACGTTTGACAGTCTGGGCTGAATTTTTCTGCTGCTTAAATTAGTCACCAACAAATGCACTATTTAATGTTATTTTAGAGAAGGGTGTTATGTTATTTTGTCCATAAAGCTACAATTCAGAGCCTTTTTTGGCAAGCCTGTTGTAAAAAAAAAAAAATCTAATCGCACATATGTTTGGTGCATGACTTGATCCTGAGATTTCTTTAAAAAATAAGAAAAATATAGAAAATACAGCTTCATCATTCATTTTGGTTAAATGGTTATTAACATATTCATTATGCCACAGTTGGTTCTTCGTGGAGATTTGTCTGACAGTATTGTCTTATAGTAAAAAGTAATTGGCCTTCAGAGATGGGCTGGAGCAAGACAACTGGCTCCACAACTCAACTAGTAGAATCAGGTTGAATTGACAGACCTATTATCGATAATTTAAAATGAATTATTGATATTATTGATTTAGTTAGTTTTGTTTTGTTTTGTTTTTTTGTTCAGTTGGGGTGTTGGTGGGCATGCCTCATTTGTGTCTAATCCATAAAACTGTCATGTTTCTGAATTTTACCACAAGAGATGTTTTCATGTCATATAACATGAAAAACACTGTTTGGCATCTGCTAAGCTGGAGTCTAAATTAATAGACTCAGTCTCTCATTAAATTTTTGACAGTAGTTTGCCAAATAAAAGCCTGTCACAGAGTCACAGATTCAGAATGCCATCTCTGCTTGGTGTTGCCTGACAGTAAACTGTTGATGAAAAGGCTGACAGACATTGACCTTTTTTTTAACAAATCATATTTTTAAGGTTACGTTTTAATTTGCATTTGATTTCTTTTCCTAAGCTGTACAACTTTTACACAAATGCGGCACACACAAACACACACATAGTCCCAACATCCCAAACAACTACATCAATCACGCCTTTTTGTTTTAAAATACTTAAGCTTGCTAATAGCTTACTACTTAAAGCCCACTTCTCTGCCAATACCAGATTCCATTCTCAACTAATCATTGAAACAGCTCTTCACAAAGCCACATATGCCCTTCTCCTCTCCTCTGTTGATGACAACCTAAATATTCCCATCTTCTTTAACTTCCTCATCTTTTGACGTTATCAACCATTCTGTCCTCTTCAAATGCCTTAACACTGTTTTTACATCTGCTTAAACAACTGCAAAATCTCCCTCTATTAAGTTGATCGACTGCAGAAATTCTCATCCAAACATTTAAACAAAATAACAAAAAAAAAAAAAATTTGACAGACTGAAGCCTTGTGTTTCAATTCTCGATTTATGTGTATATAAACGGCTAAAAGTATCTTATGCCTGTCGGAGCTTTGCACAATGTGTAAATCCATTTTTGCATTTTACTTAAATGTAAAAGCTGTACCTCAGGTGTGACCAACTCTTGTATTTTTTTCTCTAGACTACCTATTTCAAAAGACCTTTCCAATCATTGTAACACTCTCTCTGTGATTGTGTACATGTGAATTCTCTCATTATTAGCATGTGCCAGGCAGTGTTTGCCAGTCCTGCTGGGAGGGCCACACTGGGAGTCTTGGCCTTCATTATGATCACTCTTTTGCTCACCTCATTAAGCCGCCACCTTCAACTCAATTATTCACACCATTTAGCACTTAGGCAATCTTCCTTTCTCTCTGTCGTTTCACTCTGTCTCTTCCCTTTGTCTCTATTTCTCACCTTTCCATTCCTTGCTCCTTTTTTTAACCTTACTTTCCTACTTAGTTTCAAGTATTATGATTTTAGTGGCACTGGAGGTTATTTTAAATAGTTATTTCACTTATTGTTGAATCATTTTTTTGTGATGCTTTTTCCTTCATAAGTATTTTTCAGTTAATATCTGCCTGTAACTTCTCATGTGTAATAAAACTCTGCAAGAGGGACCATGTGTGCACATGCTAGGTAAAATTATTTAGACAAGACAGTAAAAATTATCAGGGCTCACTCTGCTGTAAACAGGTACATTCTTCTCCTTGTGTTGCTTTTTGGCAAAGCAGGGATTGTTTGGTTTGATTCATTATTCCAGAAACTTTGGACTGCAGGGAGAAGAAGGCTTTCATTAATGGGGCTAAGGAGAGTAGGCTTCAGAGCCACAGCCAGGCAAGTGGACAAGGGGACCAGCAAAATGAAAGACTGCAAGATAGACATTGATTCTGGTTTCCTGCTGTCTGACTAGTAACTATTATTAAATGACTTGCTTAATTTTGTCTTGTGTTGTTGCTATTGCTTGATGTTTGACTGTTGGTAACATTGTCCACTTGTTTGTTTGTTAATCAGTCAAGTCAGCCCGTGTCAACAGAGGTTTGGCCAGGTCATTGTTACTAAAAAACTCGTTCATGAATGCTAATCAATTGTTAACTGACACCATGCCTCCACTTTACAGCAATCAGCATACATCCCCACCCATGAACAGCCAATGACCCCCATATAAAAAAGGTGTGGATATGTGCATCCTGTTGACCAGTGCTGCCAGAAATCACCTGAATGGTGCTCTGGACTTTTTTCTCCCAGTAAGGAAATAAAATATTTGCAGTTTGCATAACCCAGTTGAAATTTCTCTTGGCTAGGCTACTATTTTTTGAATGCCTAAAGATCCCATCATCACTAAAGTGTATATCATATCAAGAGACAAAACAAAGGTCAGACTTCATTGTGACATCGAAGGTGACTTCACTGATTCATAACATAAACACATACGCAGTGTAACAAATTTTAAAATTTCCAGTAGACCTAGCTGTCAAATAGCAACCATAAAGTGTATGACAGCGGCACAGTGAATTTTCTCCACTCTATTTAAATACTGTAGTAAAGCTGAAAAGGCAGGATCAGATCACCATGTTGAGAGTCAGAAAGATTAAACAATGCATAAAGCATTTGATCGTGTGTTACACAGTTGACTAATGTTATAGTTAATGAATTTGTCACAGTACTAGCAGTGGTGCGTGCACACAGATGCGTGCTCATAGGTACACTCTGGTACTAGTAGAACTTTACACTAGACCTCTGACTTTGAGCATGGTGCAGACAAAGAAAGAGGGAGAAAAAAAAACTTTTCAGATGCTGAGATCAAAGTTATATTTGGGCGGAGTGAAGAAAAATCATTTTATTTTCTTTTGTTATTATTAACTTTACATTGGCTGACAGCCTTTTATTTTTAGTAGCCTATTAATCAACAGGGGCTATTTAGGGCTATATAGTCAATAAATAACCCAACTGCATTTAAATAAACCTAATCCAAAGCTTAAATTTGTTAATTTTCAACTAATTTAACTGAATGTGTTAGTTGATTTTGCTAATGTTAGATGAATGAGACCCTTTGACTACAGTTGAGGTTCCATTAGCTTGTCATGCTACTGTTCTGAGTTGTGAGCAAAGCTGCAGACCTCTGCATGGCAAACAAGGTCAAGAGTTTATGTTTAGTACAGACCATTGAGGAATTTTTGTGGGGGTCTCCTTCAACCTTTACAATTTTTTCAAACTGTATATTTAATTACCCTAATGGAAGCCAGCTATTGCTGTCAGATATTTAGTTGCCCTTATGATCCAACCTAATGAAAACCAAAACAATAATAGTGATATGATGTAGTAGTCAAGGTCTGGGCTGCCATGGTGTGTTACTAGTCTACTAAAGAGAAAAATGAGAACAGACTTTCTTCTTCAAATGGAGCACAGTAAAAGGCAGCTCAGTGTTTCTGTGTCCTATCACCATCAGTGCCGGCCTTAACCATTGTAAGAAGCCAGCCGATCATGCGTGTCATGGTTGCCACACTGACACAGACGTTGACCAAGCTCATTAAGTGAATGGGTCTATAATTGATTTCAGTCAATACCTTTTTTCTCAGGAAGGATGTACATCTACCGATCGGAAGCAGGCTCCAGGGAAGCAGAGCTAACAGCTTGAATAAATGCAATGTGTGGGCTTTCAGATAATGCCAGTCTTTGCAAATGCTTATGGGGATTAGTCCGACTTGAGTTTAGCTATTTAGGAAGCTAATGTTTCCCTTCAGAGTGTTACCCTCCAGATAAAAATGATTGATTAAATGTGAGTCTGTAGCTGCTACACCCTTTTACTTCTAATGGGTCTCTGAATATCTGCTGGTAGTTCCTTTTCTGTATTTCTGTACACAAACAGTTTTGATTGAATTGACATAAAAATATGGACAAAATACAGTGAGTAAGTTTTGAAAGTACAGCAGATAATGCTGCTTTTATTTCCTTTGTATTACTGTGCTTCTTTTGCTTTCTTAAGTCTAGGAGAGCTTCTTAGAGCACCAACACATGGTTAATTAAGTCGGATTATTCACTGGCCTAATTGGTACTGTTAAGGCCTTGGCATGCATCTTCTGATAAAACTTCCCAGTTTGTCCTTTTTCTCAATGGAGCAAGGGAGCAAGACTATTTACACAAAGCTGCAGTACCATCCAGATTTTTCCCCACTTGATTACTGGCTGAGAAAACATTATTCCAGGAATGGCTTGGAAATAACTGTTGCTATGCTGTATTTTTTACTTACTGTGGCCCTGCTACCACTATGTGGTGCATTTGTGACAACAAGAAGTTGAAATTTTGACAAATAAAGAAAAGGTTATTTTGGTTATCTTCAAATTTTATGGTCAAATGTTTAAATTCATCAACTTACCAGAGGGTCATTGGTTTCATCCCTTCAGTCCTCATGTGTGCTTGGGCAAGACATTTAACTGAATATTAAGGTGTCCATTGTGTTGTGTATTTGGTATAAAATGTAGGGTTCAACTTTTTATGTTCATGATAGAAGTCCTTGAGAAACAGGTAAACACATCAACAAACAGGTGAACAGACCTTGAGACTGGCACTGCATCAATAGGCTAGTGTACATATGTTTTGCACCAATTAGTGCCTAAATATCACCAGTATGAGTCCCTTCCATTTGTGCCCATCCCTAACATAAGGATGTCTCTACAGATCTTCAGAGAATTGTACTGCAGTTTCCCCTAAATGCACCTGAGAAGCCAAAGCTTTCCCTATGTGAGCTGAATCTAAAATAGACTGTTTGGAAACACTGCTACATTGTCAGATACAGGGACTTTGTTAGAGGTGGGCAGTGTGTCACAACAAATATCCCCCCCCCCCTTCTCTATACATTATGATTCCTCTGGGACATTTGTGGAGGGTTCTGGCAGTAAACATGTTTCATTACTCGATCTTTTATTTTCAGGTGCATCCAAATCAATTCCTACTTGCCCTTTGATCTAGTGTACCAGAGCATCTATGTGCTGTACATTTTGAAGAGCCACTCGCATAAGGCCCTTGAGAAATGGGAATGACTGTGTTGCAAAGGTGACAGCGCAAGGAGCCTGATAATATGAGTACAGTCTCAGTTTATGCATCTGTAGAACAAAGAATTGCCCTTGCACCACTTTTCTGTGTAATCTTTTCTAAGAGGAAAGTGCCTTTTACTTATTAATGTAAACCTTTAAAAACTGAGAGGTAAAATATTTGGAAGATTATCAGGGAAAGAAAAAAGAAGGCAAATTGTAGAATGTAAAAAAAAAAAAAAAAAATTAGCTCTACGGAATTTATTTTTCTTGAGAGAAGCCCAGACAATGTGATCAGCTTACAGCCTGTATACACTGTCCTTCTGTTTTTATATACAATATGCCATATATGTTTATAAAATGGTTAAAGATTTTAGTCAATAAAGCCCTTTAAATGTTGGCCAATCATAAGCCAGTCTTTTGGTTTGGCATTTGTAAGGACCAACATGTGTTTTACAGCTTTCTGGCTGCTACACCACCCTGCTGGTTGCATGCCCTCTAAATTTCAAGAAGTGTGGCTGTATATTTGGATGTGTATTGACAGATCACTGAGACTAGATTATAATTCTCAGTTCGGTAGAGCTGCTTTACTTTTTATGTACAGAGAGAGGTATATCCATTTGTCCTTCAGTGCAGTGATTAAAGACTTGTTGTTGAAACAGATGGTTTCCATTGTTCCCACTCACAACAGGCAGAGAGAATTTACCTCTAATTCTCAGTTTCAAAGAAAGCTGATCATTTCTGACCCATTTTGGATCTTTGCACTGGAAATCATCACATAACTCACCCTGAAAGACATAATGCATGCTAAATTACTGGCCTAGACCAGTAACCAGTGACCAGATGATTGCTTTGCAATCACCAACTTAAGGACAAAAAAAACAGAAAATATCTGTGTTTTCACTTTCTGGAGTCTTGGAGAATCCTAGGCTGCAACTTGGCTATTTCCTGGCGCCCAGCACTTCGAGCTGTTGTGAGGAGGCACCACTGCAGCTTCTATCAGGACATGTAATCTTTTGTCTTGTCCTTTGTTGGGTCTAGAGAACGGATCATGTTCCACACAACCCAACCGACTTACAAAAAACTAACTTGGGTATTCCAATAAGCTAGAAGTAAAACAGCTCCATAGTGACCTAGTAGTTGGAGTTTTACAGCATATGATTTTTTTGACTAAGGGAGCTTGATTCATTCAAGCTTAAGGCGTCAAAATTCTCAGAGATACCAGTATCTAGCTCACAAACTGACATGGGGGGTATCAATGGCAAAGTTTGCATTTGACTTTTTTGTTGTCATTCATCATCATCATTTTAACAGACAAGATGTAAAAAATTCAATCAAAATCCATTACAGCGGGTGTGTTAACTGCCAAATTATTCAGCGTGCACAAGGCCAAATTGCCAAAGTTTCAGTTGCTAAAAAAGTTTAATTTTAAAACCTTTTTTTGAACAGGGTTCAGTAAAGTGCTAACAAATGCACAGGGGATAAAACTGTTAATGGTACCTTGCTTCAAGATTGTGGCGGGATTGCCTGTGGAGGGCTGTTGAGGTGCCTTGCCCTCAACGAAAATCCAACACAGGAGCCTCTTGAGTTCCAGGTGTTGCTCTTAAACCATTTAATTCAGGGAAAGCATATGTTTGTGACCAAAAAAACACGCAACCCTAACTCTAACCCTAATAATGGTCCACATTTCTAGACAGCAAGAAGTCAGGTCCACATGGCTGTTAAAACTGAAAAAGTGGTAAAATCAAGTTGTATGCTGCTGGGGTGCTGCATTTCAAGCTAATCTGCCCTTTGTTTCAAAGAACATAAGGGATTCTTTTACACTAAGAGTGAAAGAGTTGAATGCATTTTGCCCCTTCCCATTGTGTGATATGTGCAGATGGTCTTTTTTTTTGTCATTGTGAAGAAGAAGAAGAGGCCAAGATTCCACCAACCTCTGGGCAAGGGACATTTGGTGGACCCTGTATTTCTGCAGCTCAAGGAAACAAAATTGCATCTTAAAATAAATTGTTTTATACACACCTGAACAGTTGGCATTAATACAAATCGCTAACTTATTAAATAAAATTGGTGGCAGCGTCTCAGGAGATAGACTGACTTCTCCACTATACATATTTACCATGGCAACAGCGGCGCATACACATGCAGCAGCTGGTGGCTCCCTCAACTTTAGCATAACTAAACGAAAAAGGAGTGATCCTCTTGTTTTTATTACTGAAAATCGTATTACTTATGACAGTAATACACTTGTCAATATCAGAAGAGGAAGTGCAATGATTGGATTAAGTGCAGCGAACCTTGAGATGATCTCTGCTCTCGGCATCTCAAGATCCGACAATCAAAACATTCGGACAAGACATTCCGAGGGAATTCACCAGTGTGTTTGTTGCTGCTGTTTACATTCCACTGGATGCAAATTCAAAAAAAGTGCTCCAGGAATTGTATGTGGTCATCAGCAGTCACATGGCAAAACAGCCAGATGCTGTTAGTATTATTGCTGGGGATTTTAATCAAACGGACCTCAGAATTGTTTTGCCTAGATTCCACCAGCACATCCTCATCTCCACCAGAGGAAACAACACACTGGACCATGTCTACACCAATG